>LZPO01044600.1:102363-125277 GCA_001675575.1 Neotoma lepida | reverse complement strand
AAGCAAGCAACCATGGAACTGTGAGAGGCCAAGACAGAAAGATGTGAGTTGACTTGATTAAAGACTGGAGAGAAGTGAGTGAGCTGATTGTGTATATATGGGGGACAGACTGTCCTGAGCAGAGAGAAGAACAACACCCCAAGGTAGTTACACACCTTACAAGATTGAAAAGTAGCAGTGGGGGGGTGACCAAGTCACCGGAGACGAGGGAGAGGGATGGGGGTTAAGCTGGGCCTTAAACAGTAAAGCAAAGGCATTTCTTTCTTTTCCTGAGAAAGCTAGGAAATCACTGAGTCTTGAGCAGAGGGGTGACACACTCTACGTGTTGTCCTGTGACCACCTGTTTGCTATGCTAGGGCAGGTTGAAGGGGTAAAGGCTGAAGTAAAGAGCCCATTATGAAGCTGGTGTAGAATCCCAGGTGGAAAGCAGTGGGATGATGAAAAGCGATGGCATTCTGAATACAGNTTTCTAGTTTGCTTTTGAGGCCAGGTCTCACAGAGACAGAACTCACTAGATAGACCAGCCTGGCCTCAAAAACCTGTGGCAATTCAGCNTCTCCTCCTGTGTCCCAGGATTGCAGGATAGCCCAGATCAATGGATATATTTTGAAGCTAGTACCAAACAGGATTTGCAAACAGATCCAGGGTTAAGAAACTGAGCTGTCATAGTTTTAGTCTGTGTACCTGAAAAGATAGTTTTCATCCATAGAGATGGGGGCTAGACATGAGGGAGGTGACAGTCTGGACATCTGAACCTTCCAGGCTCCCTCTGACTGTGAACACACTCTCCCAGCCATCTGTATCAAGCTGTTCACATCCACACCCTACTCTGGCTCCCGAGGTGCCACTGTTCCAGGACAGCCGAGCTCCCTTGCCCCAGCCTGCTGGAGCTTACNCTTTCCTCCTGTTATCTAGGCAGAAGGAGATTGCCCGGCGCTGGCAGAAGATCCTGCGGTGTCTACAGCAGCAGAGGAAGCAGATCGCAGGCACACGGGCTGTGCTGAGCCTACTGGAGGAGGTGGACGCTGCCACTGACCAGCTTGGAGAGCTCCAGGTGGACAGATCAGCCAAACTCTGGGAGTCCCCCCCACCCCCTACTGGTGCTCACAGGTTGGGTACCTAAAAGTGCATTGACCACTCATCTCTGGCCAGGTGCTGGCCAGCTCCACAGCCTATGGGCAACAGCCGGCAGAAGTAGTGTTGCTGCTGCAGAGGCATGACCTGCTGGAGGCCCAGGTCTCAGCCCACAGGACCCAAGTGAACCGTCTTGTCCACCAGACGGCACAGCTGGACTCCTCCCAGGGCACCAGTGTGCAGATACTACAGGCTAAAGCCCAGACACTGGCCGAGCTTCACCAGAGCCTCGTGTCTCTTGTCAGAGCTCGGTAAGAGCCCGCCCCAACTCCTCATCTGTAGAATTCTCCTTGAAACTTAAATTATCTCCTGCCCCAGCAGAAATCCTGGTCTGGCAACCTCCTCTACACTGCTTCTGAGCCCCCAAGCCTCAGTCTTACTTGTTAAGACATTCTGGGGAAATCTTGCTTAAGGGGCATTTCTGATGCAAGTGGGCAAACCCCTCCCCACATTCTGCTCTTCCTTCCCCAAACCCTTTCATGGCCCCTCTGTCCCTCAGACGCAGCCGGTTGGAGCAGACTCTGCAGCTGGCACAGTTTCTGCACAGCTGTGAGGAGGAGGAGGCCTGGTTGAGGGAGCATAGACAGCTAATAGAGAAGGCAGCCCTGGGCCGGGACCTCACTCAGATCTCTACCGCTCTGCAGAAGCACAAGGTGTCCATTCCTTCACTCTCTGACATCCGACCTCCTTCCTTGGAGGCTTGGAACTCCGGGTGTCACCCTCTCTCTCCCTTCACAACCCACACTCCTAACCCTGCTAGGTTCTGGAAACCGAACTCCATCGCCACCAGTCTGTGTGTGCAGATCTCATGCAAAGGGGACGCAACCTCAGTGTCAGAGGGCCCCCGACACAGCCAGATCCTCTGGAAAGGGCAGGGGCTGTGCAGGGAACATGGCAGCTGCTCTGGACTGGAGCCACAAGGAGGCGCGCCCGGCTGCAAAGTGCACTGTTGGTTGAACAGGTAGAACGTATGGGGCGTGGCGCGGTGCGTGGGGCGGGGCGCGCGGGCACCTGCTGGTTCTCAACCNTTACCCACCTCCCCACAGTACTTTTCTGACTCAGCCGAGGCAGCTTCTTGGCTTCTTCTACGGCAGAAACAACTAGAAAGCGCATCCTGCGGGAAGGACCAGGCAGAGGCCGAGGCCCTGTTGCAGCGCCACCTGCTCCTGGAGCAAGGCGTGCTCGCCTTTGGGGCGGAGCTGCGCGAGCTAGAGGATCAGGCGCGGGCTGCCGCAGCCCTGGTGTCACTCAAGGTGCGTTCCTGAGCCTGGAAAGGACTCAGACTCATGTCTCCTACAGTAAATGGAGGCACACGCGCCTCCCTCAATGAGGGTCTTTGTGGTCCTGCCCAGAGCTGGTCGTGCACCCCGCCCCCTGCTCCCATCTTCAGTCTCAGGTCATTTGGAATTCGTCTGTGTACACCAGCCAAGGGCATCAAGGATAGCTGGGCTTGGCTCAGTCTGCCCAGCACAGTTCAAGAACAAGAAAGTTCTCCCCAAAACCTTTATCTTTACAACCCTTCACCCTGAAGTCTCTTTTGGTTCTCTAGTTTGACAACCCTAAAGATGCCCCACATCCCTCTCCCCTTCTCTGCCCAGCCCTGCCCCATGCACTCTTTAAGCTTCATTTATGGCCTCCAGATTGCTTCACCTAACCTGGCCGTAAGATTGGTAGATGGATGGAGGAAAGACCTTGGCCTCAGCCTGCACATAGTACCTCACACTCCCAGACCTTACTGGCCCATCTCTTCCTTTTCCTTTGTGTTTCCTCCCAGATCTCATAATTAATAATTNCAAAGACAGATCTCTGTGTTAGCAAGTTTCTAGACCACCACCACTCTCTACAAATAAGTTAATCAAGATGAGATGGGGCAGGCTACTGCCTGAGGACCCAGTGATCTCTGCAAAGAGGCCTTTTACTTCTTTGTCCAAGGCTGTTTCTAAACGTACACACCCTCCCCACCCTTGCACCTGTGAAGCTTCACTCCTTGTACTCACGTTACACCAACACAATGCATTTGCTACGGGGATAATGGTTTCTTCCTGCTCTGTGAATCCTGCTTTTCCAGTGTGTTACTTATTAAGTAATGGGAGCGATCTCATCCCTTTTGTGTGTTCTCTATCCCCATCTGGTGCAGGCAAAGATAGAGATCCCAGGCCTGGCTCCTGGCATTCTGTCTTTGCTTTTCTCACTATGGCAGGAGAGGTTTAGAGTCTGCCCCTCTGCCTGGTGGGGAGCCACTTGGTCGCCTAAGCAGAACCTTTGCCCCTCCATACAGGAGGAACCTCCAGAAGACTGGAAGAAGCTTGACAAAGACACGGCTGGAGAACCTCAGGGTGGGACCCGAGTTTTAGCAGCAACAGGCAGCCAGTATTCACATCAGCAGACACCCCTGTCCTCTAGAGGTACAAGGTCATGACCCTTGTGAGAGCCTGAAGTCTGTCAGCAATGAGGCTAAACATCTTCCCTGTAGCTGTGTCTGGGGCATCCCAAAACCAAATGGAAGAAGTTTAGGGGAGGCCAATTTGAGCTCTGCAGAAAGAAGTAACTGGAGCTATCCAGAAACACCCTGTGTTGCTCAGAGTTGCTTCTAGACAGCCACAGGAAGGCGGTTTTCACACCAGCAAAGTTTAGATGAGATAGTCACATCTGCTCTGTGGAGTTTGAAATTCTCTGGGTCCTCTTCTAATTCCTTTGTTTTCTTCCCTTTTCTGTGCCTACTCTTTCACAGTGTCCATAACCCATTTCTGAGTAGTCTGCTTGCTGCTGCTGCTGCTGTCCACACTTGCCCAGGGACAAAGAACAGAAAGACAGAGCTGGGGCATTCATCCATCCACAGGGAGGGGTGCTAGCCTGTGCTTCCTCTCTGCCTAGGTGCTTGCCACCACAGTGCTTTGCAAATGCTCCTTCTTGGGCAGACTCCAGTGGGCCCTGTCTTACCCTCTTTAAATACCCAGACTTTCTGGCCTTTCTTCCCCCTGGACACCCATGGTACTTATTTCACATGAAAACATACCTTGCCTACCTAATATATCCCTGGATAGTGTCCTACATATTCTGGGTCTGTAAGCTTTTAGTCCTGAGAGACTCATGAGCCCTAATGGGAAGGTCCAGCCTCAATCCTTGTAGCCTCTAAAAGCTCTTCACACAGGACCAGGCACGGGGAAGCAATGGGTACCGAACAACCTTGAGCTACCTTGTAGTGAGCTACTGAGTAGGGAAGAGGAGGGCCCCAAGCAGCCCTTAAATCGTGTCCTCTCATAACAGTGTGTGTCTCTTGGCTTCCAGAAGAGGCCCTGAACACTTGGGAGCTGAAAGACCTGGGAAACAGCCAGAGCAGGGTTTCCATCATCTGCAGCATAGAGCAGAAACCCCAGGTATGACCACAGGCCCCATCTTGGTGGAGATCTGCTACTTGGTGGGAGCTGGATGTGGACGCTCTGCCTTCCTTCTGCACAGGTGGCATCTGCCCTGTGCCTTCTAGGGGAAGGCCCAAGGATGACTCTCCAGACCGAATATGACTTTGATGTAGACTCCAGCACCATACTCCAGGCACAGGCTCACTTGAGCCAGAACTATGAGAGCCTATGGGTCCTGGCAAAGGTAATGCTCTCTGTTCAAGAAATGTCGAGAGCTAAGCATGTGGCACATGTCTTTAAATCCCAGTTGCTTCCAAGATGGGAAGATTGCATAAGTCCAGGTGTCCATGATCAGCCTGGGAAACACAACAAGATGAAGAACCCAAAAAAGTGAGATCATGCTTGCCTGGCATACTTGAGGTTCTAGGGTTCAATCCTTGTGTCAAAAGAGAGAGAAGGGACAGGAGGTTGATCATGTCCCTACCATAAGCTAGAGCAGTGTTCTCAACTTCTGGGTTGTGACCTCTTTGGGGTCAAGTGACCCTTTTACAGGGGTCACATATCAGATATCCCGCCTATAAGATTTTTACATTATGATTCATAACAGTAGCAAAATTACAGTTATGAAGTAGCAATGAAATAATGTTATGATTGGGGGTCACCACAACATGAGGAACTGCATTAAAGGCAGCAGCATTAGGAAGGTTGAGAAACAGTGAGCTAGAGCCTGTACATGATCCCAGAACCAAAGCAGCGACTGACATGTTCCCTGCTCTAAAGGAGCTTATGTTATGACCAAGATGTAAACAAATCTTTAAATGGATGTGGCATGGTTGTGGAGTGAAGACTTGCTCCTCCTAGTGGCTTGGGATAGGCAGGGGTACACCCAGGACCTCTCTGAGTGCCCTCCCTCCCGTGGGGGTGCTGACCCTTCACCCTGACCCTGGGCTGCCTCTTCAGCTTCACAGGGCCCGACTAGAGGAGGCAGTAGCCCTGTTTAGCTTCTACAGCTCCTGTAGGGAGCTCCAGTCCTGGCTTGAGGAGCAGACAGCCCTGTTCCAAACATTGCAGCCCCAGGGTGACAACTTAGAGGTCACACGGCTCAAATGTGAGGTAAGCTTCTGAGCTAATGGAGACCAAGGTTTCCACCACCCTGGCACTGCTTCTGCCTCCCTATTACTCACTGTTTTGCCCCATTCTTCACTTTTGCTCTGGTCCTGTCTGGGGAGGGTCCCAAGGCAGCAGGCCTGACTCTGAGAGCTCAGGACTCAGATGCTTTCCGTCTCAAGGCGAGCAGGATGAGTGTCTTAGAGCCAAGCATCCCAAGGCCCTTTGTGGTCCAAAGGGGGGATGGAGTGAGAAGAGCCTGCCTCCCAGGGGTCTGGATCCTCCTTCTCCTCAGAACTTTCTCATGACCTTGGCCATCGGCAAAGGCCACTGGGCTGATGTCATCATCACTGCTGAACAACTGAAGCAGAGATGTCCAGGGCACACTTTGAAAATCCAACAACAGGAGGAGGACCTGAACCAGAGGTGACAATAAGGGGCGGGAATGCAGGTAGGACGGGGCCCTTGCTTGGTGCCTCCAACCCTACCAGGTAGAGAGGCTGAATGGTGTCAAAGACAGTGAGGAGCCGGCAGAGGACCACCAGCCTAGAAGCCTCTGTCCTGCTAGGCTCTGTCTATGGCCTCAGCTGGGCAGGTGTCATTGGATGGATGGGAGGTGTCCTTGTGATGGATATTTCCCTGTATCCTCTGCTCAGGTGGCAGCAGCTGGAGGCCCTGAAGGAAGAGAAAGGCCTGCAGCTGACACACAGCATGGAGGTGTGCTGTCTTCTACAAGAGGCTGAACCCACACGAGCCCAGCTGCTAAATGTGATAGGCAGGCTGGAGGTTCTGGGGCCAGGAGGCTCTGAAGACAGCCATCGTACCCTGCAGCAGATTCAGCAGAAGGTCCTGGTACTGGAGAAGAGGATCTCCTATCTCCAAAGAGCATCCATAGAGTACGGCCAGCTTTAGGATACTGATGGTGGCTGGGGACGCAGGGAGGGCAGAGGGAAGCCCTAGTAACATAAGGAAGGGGCAGGAGTTGGGATGGGGAGACAATGGCCAAGATGTGCTGTTGGAGAGTGCTGGCAGAGGCCAGAGACATTGGCATGAGAATGTGCTCTCATGACCAGAACAGCAGGTCGTTCTTCAGTGGCAAGCCTCAAGGGAGAGGGCCAGGAGATGAGAAGGTAAAGACTAAAAAGCTGGGGTTGGGAGGTCCTGCACAAACTGCCTATGCCAAGCAAATTTATTAAGAAGTACAACATCTTGTATACTATTTTCAGGGAGAGAATGGCCAGGGTCCATGGAAAGCTAAATTAGACAATGATGACAAGAGAACTCAGGATACCTGACCTAACTGCTCTAGGACTGATAACCATGGTGTTACGGAGGAGAGGAGAATGCTGTGTTCCTAGGAACTGACACTTTAACTCCTTTGAGGCAGGCCCCAGACTGGACAGAATTAGCATTCTCCTTGTCCTTTCATCAGGCCAGAAAGCCTTGGATTGGGTCTGGCTCCCAACACCCAGAGAAAGGGAGAGAGCCTCAGGACCATGCTAGGGGTTAGGTGGACATTCAGAATTGTCACCACTTTCCTAGGAGACACAGGCCTGGGGTACTGACTATAGTGGTTAACATCCTGCAGGGTGATGGAGTCAGGCCCCACAGAGGGCCAGCTGCTTCAGGAGCAGGTGCTGATGCTGCAGGCTCTGCTAAAGCAAGTGCAAGGGCGAGTGGCCCAGCAGGTCCAGGTCCAGACTGAGGCTCGGGTCCGGCAAGGCATCCTACAAGAGGGCCAGAAGCTGCTTCTGTGGGCAGAGGGCATCCGGGCTCAACTGTGCAGCAAAGAGGAGCTGGAGGATGTGGCCTCAGCCCAGGAGCTGCTGAGGAAGCACGGAGGCCTTCAGGAGGAGACCTGCCTGTGGCAAGAGAGGTCAGGACAAGCCTGAGGGGGTTGAGTTCATAAAAGGAAGGTCAAAAGCAATGTGATCTGCAGGGTCATGAGCCAGACTGGTATTTAGCACGGCTCTGCAGGCAGGTTTTCAGGAGATACCNTGGCCTACGTCAGGCAACCTGCACACTTCAGGAAGGGCCCCCAGACACTGAGCTGCCAGAGAGGGTCTGAATTCCAGCTCAGCCACTCTCCCTCAGGTGTGATGATGGTGCCTCCCAATCTAGCTTCCCATTCTGAGCAGCATATACCCTGCTGGCCTCGACAGTCAAAGGGCCCAGTACCCACCAATGGGACTAATTTCTACCTCCTCACTTCCTTCAGAAGTGATATTCAGGCTTAGGAGCAAACAGAGCCACCATGTACAAGCCTCAGGCTGCCCCCTGCTCCAAGGAGCCTGACAGGTATCAAGTGGGCCCTGAGAGACAGACACCTGCCTTCCACTTGTCACACACACCCAGCTACTTTTGGGTTGCAGCATAGAGGAAATGCTGGCTTTTGCTGACTCCCATAGTCAGGCCACCTGTTTCTAAAATGCGGGGACAGCATCCAGCCTACAGGGGCACCTGTTCTGCTCGGTCAAAGGTTCCAGTGGCCCTAGCAGCAGGCATGTGTGGACTGAGTGATTTTTGTTGAGTTGTATTGTCCCAGTGTGCCCCTAGCCATCTACAAAGAGGACAGTGTGATATGGGTCCTGGGCAATCCGCCAGGCCTGTGGCATTCCATCTTATTTATAGGCCAGGACACAGCTGTCCTGTGAAAAAGTGAACCAATAGGACTAACCAGCCAGTTACCCTCACTTCAGAGCTCTGTGGTAAAGGGCTGGAGGAGCTGGTGAGAAGGGCCAGGTGTGTTTTGGTGCTATGTCTGTTGTTTTACACAGGCTGCAGCAGCTGGAGGCTCGGGGCCAGCTGGTGGCAGTCTCAGACTCCCCACAGTCCCAAGGGGTGGCCAGTACCCTAAGGCTTCTAGGCCAGCAGGGCCAGAAGCTGAAGGCTCTATGGGGGCAGAGGCAGCAGAAGCTTCAGGATGNGCTGGAGATGCAGAGGTTTGGCCAAGAAGTGAATAGTTTCACTGCCACCTGTGCCAGCCATGAGGCCTTCCTGCACCTGGACAATCTTGGGGTAAAGAGTTGGGGAAGTAGAACTGTCATCCTACTGCCCCTAGAGGGAGCTGGCTTCCTTGGGTCTAGAAGCCAGGGTGGGCAGGAAAGCCCTGAGGATGAGCTGACCTCAGGTCTCTGTACCAGGAGGACCTAAGGGAGGCCCAGAGCCTGCTGCAGCAGCACCAGGGTTTTGGGTGGCTCCGGAGCACCCTGGGATCTCGGGCTGAGGCCCTGCGGGCATGTGGTGAAAAGCTGCTTCTGAGCCAACACACTGCTGAGCACAAGTGAGCCGTCTGCCTGCTGTAGTCTCTCTGCACCAGGACAGACTGCTGCCCTGAGGCTGGGTGGGGCGGGGTTCCCTTGGGCTGGGGGGTAGGGGGACTCAGCGGAGAAGAGCCCTCTCCTCCCCCTGTGCTCCAGGATCAGAGAGCTGCTGCATAGTGCCCAGACACAGTGGACCAGGGTCCAGGAGAGGAGTGAGCAGAGAAGGGAGCAGCTGCTGGCCTCCCTCCAATTGCAAGTGAGTCCCTAGGCTGCAGGAGACGTCCCCAGAAGCAGTGCCAGAAGCCCACAGCTGCACTGAGGCAGTAGGATCCTGTGTACTGGGCATTTTCTCCACCCTTGGATGTTTCCAAGAGGATGCGGAGCTGTGCTTTTCAAAGAAGGACCCCTTGACTAACTGCCCCTCTCACCCTACTACACACCTGCCCTTACTTCTGACACACCAGGGTTTGCATGGGTGAAGGGAAGTAGCTACAGACCAGCTTTGATGCTTGTTCAGGCCCTAGGGCCAGGTCAGGCCTCCAAGAACATCAAACTATTTAGATAACCAAGAACCACATGAGATCTGGTGTCATCTGTGGAGTGGGACCTGATAAGCATTTCTCTTTCTGGGCACAGTGTCCTTACCCCATTTGGGGTTCAGCAAAATCCAAGCTCTACCTCCCCTGTACCTGAGAATTGGTTCTGGATCTTGTTTTTCCCCACAGGGCCCCTCTCTCTAGAGGGAGGTGTGCCACCCCTCAGTGTCTCCTGGTTCTCGGGCAGGAATGGAAGCAGGCTGTGGCAGAGTTAATGCTGTGGATGCAGGAGAAGTGGCCCACGGTGGCTGATGAACCCTCCCAANCATGCAGCAACATTCTGCAGAAACTCAAGTGGCTTGGAATGACCAAGAGTGAGCTGTTAGCTACCCGTGGGTATATGCAAGACCTGCAGCAGGTGAGGATGCTGGAAAGGAGGTGCAGGGCCCTCTTGTCTTCAGAGTCCCAGTACACACTGCTCTGCCTATTTCTATAGAGCACAGTCACTGAAAGAAGGGTCCCCTCTGCCTCCTTCATTTAGCTGGGTGTCCCCCTGGATAAGCACCCAAATCAGCTCAGAAAGCCGCCACCATTCCAGGTAGCTAGTAGAAAGCAGTTGTAGCCAGCAACCTGCCTTTTGCCCCTGGGTGCAGCATGTTGTGGTTGGTGGTGGTCCTGGCAGCTCAGCAAAATAGCCTGAGCCTTTGTCTCCACTCCAGGCTGGGAGAGAGCTGTTGCATAGCCACCCATATGCACAGGAGGACATACAGGACAGACTTCTGGGCCTGAATCACAAGTGGGAAGAGCTGGACNACAGGATGGCAGAGCAAGGGGACAGGCTGCTGCAGACCAGACAGCAGGGACAGCTCCTGGAGCTACTGCAGGTCCCTGGGGAATGTGGGAGGGGGGTGAGGACACAGAGGGAAGACCAGGACTTGGCTGGGGCAGGATGGAGGCAGGAAGAACAGAAAGGGCTGGAAGAGTGCCCCCCCCCCCATGAAGTCCTGTACAGAGCTCTGGCCCAGAGTAAAGCATGGCTTTGCCCAGCAGCAGGCCAATACAAGAGTAACTACCGTGTGTCTAGCATGTGATTATCACAACTTCCTCCAGAGAAGAAGGTGCATAAGGGGATGGTTTGCACACTACTAGTTGGGAGGACATGGTCGGTCCCTGGTGAATGGTCCCTTCTACAGGGGCTAGAAGCACTGTAGACTTAGAGCCCTGGCAGGGTTGCCTGCTGAGCTGCAGTGGAAAGGTGAATGCAGCCTCTTGCCACCCTCCCCAGGATGTCAGGGAGATGTTGGAGCATCTGGAGAGAGCCCTGCAGAGTACAGAAACGGGACAGGACCTGTACTCCAGCCTGAGGCTGCAAAAACAGCACCGTCAACTGGAGGACAAGAGCCAGGCGCTGGCTAGCAAGATGACTGCCCTCATCTCTCAGACCCACAATGCATTCACTTCCCTGACCATCCTGGAGGAGAGCCAGAAGTGTCACCAGAGGTGGCCATGCCACCTTCACTGTGCTTGAGGGTCATGCTTCCCCTTCCACACATGCCTTGTGAACCTAAGGACTGAGTGGCACCTAAAGGACCTGAGCGCATCCAAACCTCCTTCCCTTCTGAGTAGAGTCATTCTGGGGCGGGAGGCCTCAGAGGTTTTCCTGTTCCCTGACATTGTTCTTCATGGGTCCCTGGTGGGGTGAGGAAANGACCATGGCCTTGTCTTAATTCTTTCCCCCAGCCTCTTTATCTTTTCTCCTTCTACCAGGTTCAAGGCCCTGCAGAGCAGGCTGGCCACCCGGCACAGGCAACTGCAGGCCTCAGTTGAGCTGCACCAATTTAATTGCCTTAGCAACCTGGAACTCACATGGGTGGCTGAGCATATGCCCAGTACAGGTCCCACCTGCCCTGCCCGTTGCTGGCATGATGTCCAGCACCTTCAACGTAAGCACAAGGTAGTGTCACCTGTTCCCTCCCAGGACCCCCAATATCTCATTCCCAGAACTTAGAACCCCCTACTCAGGGTATCCTGGCCTCGAAATCCTTCCCCTGGGTGTCCTGATTTCCAAGTCCACTTTGCTCCAGCTATCCTTAGCCTCGTGAACCTAGAGACTCATAGATGATTCTAATCTGGACATCTGTGGCTAAGGGAATCCCATTGTTCTGTGGCAGGTGCTCCAGACTGAGGTGAAAATGCACGTGGGACACATGCATGGAGTACTAAGTTCTGGTCAGAGTCTAGCAGCCTCTGGACACCCCCAAGCTCAGCACATTGTGGAGAAGTGCCAGAAGCTAGAAGGCCACTGGGCAGAACTGGAGCAGGCATGTGACACACGTGCCCGTTGCCTGCAGCAGGCCATCACCGTCCAGGAGGTAGGAGGCACAGAGGGTGGGGTCTGCAGAGTGGTGGAAGCTGGACCAGCTGTGGGAGAGGAGTTGTGGGGCCTTCGTGGAGGGAGGCCAGTGATGAGAGCTCTATGCTGAGAGTTAGCTGGTTCCAATGAGGGTCCAGAAGCCCCTCTGCTGGTGACCAGGACAGGTGATGAAGGGTCCCAGCTAAGAGCACCAAGGTAAGTCAACATCGTTCTTTGCAGTACTTTCTGAATGTGTCAGAAATAGAGACCTGGGTGAAGGAAAAGTGGCCTCTGGCAAGCAGTCAGGAATATGGCAGCGATGAGGCAGCTACCTTTGGGCTCATTAGGAAACACCAGGTACTGTGTCCTGAGCATCTCCATGTGAGTGACAGTGACCACGGGGAGGTCTGCCACACTCCAAAGGGCGCATCCTACTTCCTGAGACACAGAGCCCTGCTGTTTCCTTCCTGAACACATGGCTAGCCCCATCCACCACCCACCCAAGTCCTTTTCACCCTCCTCCCCTGAGCACATGCTTCTGCCAGTTCAGCCCCAGCCTTGTGACTCAGGAGTGTGTTTACCTTCCTGGACTTGCCTCTCCATGCAGACTCCGGGTGCCTCTGTCTCCTCTTGCTTCATCTCCTTCCCAGGACTTTCCTCCTCCTCAGAGTCACCTGCTTCAGCCTGCCCCATGTCCTTCATATGTGTCCTGCTATAGGGCTCTGAGCATCATCCTTTTTGTTAACCCAGTCACCACCCTAAAACCCATCTCCTCCCACAAGCATCCCTAGAGGGAAGGAGGGAGGCCAGAGTGGATTCCTAGAACCATCAAGCTCCAAAGCCTCGNCCCCACTGCATTCCTGCTTCTTGTCATGGAAATGTCCTCCTGTCTGGATACTTTCCTGCATGCTCCAGTGGTCACTATTTTGTGGTGTCTTGTGGCTGAGGATTTTCAGTGAGCTATTCCTGAAGAGTATGCCTGCAGGCTTGGCCTCATGTAGCCTCCATGTGCCAAGCACACGGAGAGGCTTACTCAGTACTGTTTATTTTTACATTTTGATATTGGGGTCCAGCATGATGCCTCCTGAACCCTCCCTTCCTTGGCCCAGTCTCCCACTATTTACTCTTTCTGGCTAAGTAGAGAGTCCTCTGAGGGGGGAGACCATACCTTCATTTTGTAAATCAGTAAGTGTGCCATCAGTGTTGGGTAAGTGGGTAATGTGTGGATGGGTGAAGCTGAGTGGGTGGAACATGGATCGGTCTATAGATGGATGAGTGTATTGGTAAGTGAACGAGTTGAGAGGCAAACAGATGAGTGTGTGAGTTGTTGAAGGAATGCCTGGGGGGATGAATGTGTAGGTTGTGTTGGGTGTAGATGTGTAGAGAGATGAAGAACCACCTAGTCTGGATTCTTACATTGGTAGGTGCTGCAGCAGGAATTAGTTCTTTATTGGAGCTCCGTGGAGGATCTTGAGCAGAGAGTCCAGACCCTCACTGAACTTAAGGCCTCTGAGCAGCTGGGTATGGTACGGGAGCGATTGCAGGCACTGCAGAAGCTGGCAGACGCACGGTGAGGGGCACTATGNACCCTCTCATCAGTGGGCACAGGGGCCCTAACCACAGATGACTGTCCCCCACCATGGCCCTATGTTGGCAGGAACCCAGGCCTTTAGGATGCACCAGGAAAAGGCTGGGCTTTTGTGTTGCTCACCTCTCTATAAGCTCTTCAATAAAGGCTCACTTAGCAGGAACTTAGGCCCTTAGTTCCAAGCTCTCTCTGTCCCCTACCCTGGCCTTACTATGTCTTCTTCCCAAGTCAAAGGCTTGGGCAAAGATCATGAATAACTCCATTCTTCAGTGCCCCCTCCCTCAGGTCCCCAGGGGGATGAGCAGGCAGCTAACATCTGGGGAACCCCTGGCTGTCACCACAGGGGCAAGGAGCTGGATGGGACCCTGAAGCTACATGAATTCATGAGAGAAGCTGAGGACCTACAGAACTGGCTGGCTAGCTGGAAGCAGGTGGCCAGAGGAGGGGACAACTTTGGAGAAGACCATGAGCGTGTGCTGGTGAGGGTCTAGGAGCAGGGAAGACACATGAGGCAGGTGCTAGATGAGGGGCTAGCCTTGCTGGGCTGGATGGAGAAGGCATAGTAAATCATGGAATATGCTGCCTTCAGGGTGGAGTGTGCCAGTACTGTGGCCACACAACTCTACATTGTCACTGAGTACTTTGACTAAAGCTACCCTGTCATTTACTCTCCTCTCTCCTCAGCAACTCTGCACTAAGTTTGCCAAGTTTCAGAACCAAATTGAAACTGGTGCCCTGCGAGTAGAGACNTGCCAGCAGCTGGCAGAGAGCTTACTAGAGTGTGGGCACAGCGCTGCACCCAAGGCCCACCAGAGGCAGCAGGATCTACGGTGAGTGTGATGGCCCAGGCAAGGGTCTAGGTTTGGAGGAGTACACTGGCCCAGTGTCTTGGAGAGTTAACAAAGGGTGGTACACTCTGCGTAGCCACAGGGCCCTGCTTGCTNAGCTAGAGAAGGCGAGGTCCCTGGAATGCTAAAGCCTCCACTGTGGTCTGTGATGGAAAATGAGGCTGGGGTTACCAACCAGATACTCCCAGCCCCCCAGGGACACTTTTCCCAATTACTACCTCCTTAGACCTGGAGGAGGAACTGTGGAAAGAAACTACTGAGCTGGAGAGGAGGCTTTCCATGAGCTCTGAGCTCCAAATTCCCGTGCTCACAGCCCTTCCATTCCTTANTCCCAGGCGTCCAACACCTGCTGCTATGGGTCCTTTTCTAGCCTGTGAGCTTAAGGCGGGGTCAGATCTTCTCCTGACCCTCAGCTTAAAGTCTAGCCTGGAAGAAGCCTTTGAGCACAGGGAGAGCACGTAAAGGGGAAGTGGAGGAAAGATAGGGACTCTCTGCCCAAGGCATTTGTAATGGTGTCTTATTTAGGATTTCTATTGCTGTGAAGAGACACCATGACCATGGCGACTCTTATAAAGGAAAACATTTAATTGGGGCTGGCTTACAGTTTCAGAGGTTTAGTTCATTATCATCATGGTGGGACATGGAGGCATGCAGACAGACATGGTGCTGGAGAAGGAGCTGAGAGTTCTTACATCATGATCCCTAGGCAACAGGAAGTGAGCTGTCCCATACTGGCCATAGCTAGAGCATATATGAGACCTCAAAGCCCGCCCCCACAGTGACACCCTTCCTCCAACAAAGCCACACCTACTCCAACAAGGCAACACCTTCTAATAGTGCCACTTCCTATGGGCCAAACATTCAAACACATGAGTCTATGGGAGCCATTCCTGTTCAGATCACCACAAATGGGATTGATCAACGTACTGAAAATCAGACACAAAAGATGGGAGCAGAGTTAGAACAGAGAGAGCTGTGACAGGCTGAGCATGGCAGGACAGCGCACACGGTTACACTCCCTGTGAAACTAGAGAGGCTTAGGGGGAGGGAGCAAGGTCTGTNGGAAGGGGCAGCCAGAAGCAGGAGGCTCAAAGGACATCCTCATTCATGAGCTTTGGGAAATCCATAGATTCCACCCAGAGAGGAGAGAGCTGATCAGACAGACCAGACAGGGAATGCAGGCTGACCTATGGCTGCTCTTCTGTGTGATAGGGCTGCCTGGTCNGAACTGCGACAGTTGACCCATGCCCAAAGCCACCTGCTCCATGACACAGAAACCACCCTCCGAGTCCACAGAGACCTTCTAGAAGTCCTTACTCAGATTCAGGTATGAACACTAGAAGTGGATCTCCCAAGCTCAGTGCGCCACCCTCTCTTCCTACCCTTCTCTAACCCTTTTATACCCTAGGAGAAAGCTATAAGCCTCCCTAATGATGTGGCCCAGGACCTGCGTGGGGTAGAGAACCAGCTGCAGAGACATGAGAGGCTGGAANGGGAGCTGGCAGGCATGGAACAGCAGGTGAGCAGCTGCTAGCACTGCCCCTCAGGCCCCTACAGGCCATCCAGCCTGACCTATTTGTTCTTCCCATTGGGCCTGCCATGCATGGCAGATCATGGCCCAGGAAGTTCCCAGGCTTGAGTACTCAGACAGGGAACATACCTTGGCATGCTCAGGTTCTCCTACCTCTGTGAAGAAACTGTTCTCCTCTCCTACCCCTTACCTGCTAGCTGCAGGAACTGTTGAAGGCTGGAAGCAGGGTACAGAAGCTGTGTCCAAGTCCTCAGGCCCTTGCCACTGTCCAGCAGAAGCAGCAAGCTGTGACACAAGCCTGGGAGGCCCTCCAGCTGCGCGTGGAGCAGCGCAGNGCCCAGTTGGAGCGAGCACACCTCCTGGTCCGCTTCCACACAGCGGTGAGGGCTTTCTCCTCTTGGGAGGGGCTCATGTGTGCACAGATGTGTACATGCACTGAGGCCCTCCAGTTCTGGAGGGAAAATAAGTGTGGCCAGAAAGGCAAGAGCAAGGGTCTGTAATCCTGGAAGGACTGGGTTGGGTGACGACAGGGAAACCAAGTGACAGAGACCTGTGAGTCTTACCAGAAGCCCTGTCTCAGACAGCTTGATGTCTCTGTGTGTTCATGGGTTCAGGCAGGCTANAGTTGTTTGCCACCAGCCCCATCTCAATGGCTCCTCGTTGTCTCTCGGGGTCAGGTGAGGGACTACACCTCCTGGGTGGCCAGCATGCATCAGGAGCTGCAGATGGATGAGGGGTCCTGGGAACCCAGCAGTAGCCTGCTCAGGCTCGGAGCCCACCAATGGCTGCGGGCAGAACTGGAAGCCAGGGAGGAGCTGCAGCAGCGGGCCACTAAGCTGGGCCAGCAGGCACTTCTGGCTGCAGGGACACCCACTAAGGAGGTGGGCACTTTGCCCATGCTCTCAGCCTACCCTGTCCTCCCTTGGGCTGCCTCCTTCCCACCCCCTTCGCCTCTTCTCCAAGGCTCCCCTGGGGATGTATTAGTGGCCCCCCAACCCCACCTCTCCACATTCTTATCTTCAGGTCCAGGATGGGCTTCAAGCCCTGCAGGAGGAACGTGACCAGGTGTTCAAGGCCTGGACACTCAAGCAAGAGAGGCTGCAGGCCATGCTTCAAGAACAGCGCCTCCTCAGACAGTGTGATCACCTGGCTAAGATCCTCACAGCCCAGGAGGCAGGTNTTGCAGCCCCGACTCGAACCCTCTTTTTCCTCTTCCATGCCTCTGTCTGCTCTTCCCTTTCTTCCTGAATCTTTGGCTTTTTCTTGGACATGGAGCATAGGGGCTGTGGGTGAGTCCTCCCTAGTGCCTAGTGTAGATCACCAGGGCACCATGGCCTCCACTAGCACCCCCAGGCCAGATCTAGCCCTGCCCTTGCCCAGCCTAGACACTGGACTGAGACCCATGGAGTTGGATAGAGATTGCCTATCATCTCCACTTTGTCAGAGGTTGAAGTGTTGCTGGCCTCCGACCTGGGCTCCTNTTCCCCCTCACCACTCCCCTGCCCACGTTCAGTGTTCACCTGAGCTACTCAGGCCCCNGGGGTACCGCCTCNGTCGACAGTGCTGGCAGCCTTCGTGCCTCTGACCTTTCCGCATACTGATCTAGGCATTCCTAAAAGCCAGCGCNGTGGGGAGCTCAGTGGAANAAGTGGAGCAGTTGATTTGCAAGCATGTGATCTTCCAGAAAGTGCTCGCTCTCCAGGACAAGAAGGTGACGGGCTCAGGGAGTCCTGAACGTGATGATGGGGGAATCTTCAAGGGGGGGACGGTGGCTGGGTGTATGCCCAGAAACAGCGCTGGTATGTCTGTGGAACTAGGGGGGGAAGTGTACATATGGCTCAAGAAAAGACCCAGCCTGGGATGCGCCACACTTCAGGGGCCCCAGGGAGCATTTACTGAGTCTGAGGAGAGTGGCTCTAGCTATTGCCAGGGCTATCAGCCAGCCCTTAACCATGCAGAGCTGAGGGAAAGTCAATGGCCAGGTTGCCAGCATAGAGCAGCAGACTGTGTCCATGTTCCACAGGAGGCAGCCCTGCGTGAGCAGTTGAAAACTATCTCAAGCCCTAAGGGGCAGAACCTGGTTTACCATGTGCTGGAGCATCGGGCTCACGTGAAAAAGCTGGCAGAGAGCCGGGGACAGGCCCTGCACACCTCCCTGATGATAGCCAACTTTACCAGGGCGGCAACTCAGGTCAGAGGCTCATCCCCTGCCTATTACCTAAACCTAGGAGTACATTGTGCAGTTTGAGGTGACATTCAGACCATAACACTATGATGAAAAGAACATGCTTGGAGAGTTAAATGGCTTCCTAGGGGCCATGGAGCCCAGAACATCTGATTTGAAGCACCTGTGGGCTGAGACGCATCTGTTTGCTGAGCACTGACAGAGCCAAGGCAAATAAGAGCTATAGGAAGGGGAACAGGTTCTGGAACAGAGGGCTCACACCTCTGAAATGGACTCCCATCATGTTCCTTGNTCAGCCTGGCCTGGGGCATGGCTTCCTGTGCTAGAACCCTGGTTCTTGTTTTCTAGATACTGCTAGCTCTGCCCCTGAGGCCAGTAGCCCACCACCTGGGCTTTGCTAGTGTGGAGTGGGAGCTGAAGAGGGTAGGGATGGGGCTTCAGGATGGAGCATCATAGGATTTGGGCCCCATCTCTACCAGGTTGAGGACTGGATCCAGGAACGGGTCCAGAGACTGAGAGCCTGGAGCCCTCTTGGAAACCTAAAAGATTATCAGAAGCACCTGCAGAAACACCAGGCCTTCAAGGCTGAGGTCCAGGCCCATGAGCAGGCCATGACCTCTGTTGCCAAGGTAACCCCAGCCTCAGCCCAGCCTAAAGTGTTGATGGCCAAGGTCTCAGATAAGAAGAGGCTGAGTGCTCCCCTATTCCTGTCTCCCAGCAAGGTGAAGACCTCCTCAGACAAAGCCACCTTCAGACTGGAGAGGTCTCCTGGAAGCTGAAGGCCCTGTGGGAGCTCTGGGAGAAGCTGAGGCAGGCAATGACCCTGCAGGGCCAGGCCCTGGAGGACAGATGCAGCTTCCTGGAGTTCCTGCAGAAAGTGGACCTAGCAGAGGCCTGGATCCAGGAGAAGGTGAAGGCATTTGGAGGCTGAGGGCTGAGGCTGGGGACCAGGTGCTAAAGGATGGAGTGGGGAAGAGCCAGGCCTGTAGTTCTCTAGCTCCCTGATGGTAGGAGCTTTAGTGGGAAGTNCCAAGCCTCCACTTGCCCTGACACTGCCCCAGCTACAGGTGCTAGTGGCCAGAGTTGACCGTTGCATCCCCACCCTTGGCCTCCACAGGAGAGGATGGTGAACAGCAGTGACATGGGCCTGAACCTTGAGCACTGCCTGCAGCTCTGCAGAGAGGTCCACAGGTTACAGGTAAGAGGCTGTGCTCGGGAGGGTTGACACAGTATCTCCCATTGGGAAATTGTCTGATGGACTCCAGAATCCAGAGAAGGCTCAAGCTCAGCTTTGCACTACTTGGACACACTTNGGCAAGTTCCCTCACCTGGCCAATCCTTAGTTTCTTCATCTCTAAAATGGGTAGCATGCCTTCCCCAGAGGTGAGGGAATGCATGTGTGTGGTGGTGGTCACATGATTCTACACCTGTACTTTGATGCCTCTCCTGGAAAACTTGGTGGTCTGCTTTTAGTGTTACAGTAAGAAGCAGAGAGGAGNTGCCAGGAGCTACTGAGCAACTGCTGCAGTTTTCTGAATTTGTACAAAATTGTAATCCTGACTTACTATTTCAAAATTACTAAACAAGATACACCCTATGCCTGGGTGTGGTAGATAATCAGTGCCTTCCTTCAGTGTGAGTAGGTCAGCATCTCGTCACCACACCACTGACCAAATACACCAGGAATCTACTTCTGTAACACAGAGGGGGGCCTTGGCAAATACGCTCATAAGCAGGTGTTGAAGATGGAGTGTGCCGGCCTACTGTGGGTCAGCTTGATACTGGCACTGACCTTGATACAGGTGTATGGGGTTCTGGTAAAAGCTGCGGTCTTGAACCCAACACATCCTTAGCTGGTGGTGGCATTTGCTGGATGCTGTGCCACATGGTACAGCAGGAAGGGGCACCCTGGGCCCGAGTCCTGACCTGCCGTCAGTGAGTACCATGACCCTCTGAGCCCTGCTGTGCTCCGGAGTCACCTCAGATGAGTTAATGGTACAAATGTAGGGAGCAGGAAGCCTGCAATCCACCCTGCTGGGGCTCACCTCCCTGAGGACCTGTAAGCCTGCCTGTGTCCAAGCTCCATTTTTAACTTTAAACACTACTCATGGGTCTGTGTCCACCTTCCCCCTCCTACCCAGTCCTCATTCTGAGAAGCCCGTTTCCCCACCTGAGAGCTGAGGGGGTGGTCTCCAGCACCTGTCACTGCAGAGGAAGCAGCCACCTCCCACTCCTCAAACGTGGTTGTTAAAATTTCTTCCCAGGGGGAGACATAAGCAATATCTACCCCTTCTCCCAAGGCCTTGGTGATGAACCAAGACATGAGACAAAGTTCATTCTGGGGCTTATTGGGCTTCCTTAAGGAGTATAATACAGGAATGTGGGTACTCCTCCCCCAACAAGCTGAAAAGCTTACTCAGAAGGGACGAGAGCTCTGAAGGAGCCCCTCCCCTACTCTTCCCAGTTCATACTCTATCCTCTTCCCCAGGCCGCGTNCACTTAAGGCAGAATTACATACAACAGATGCTATAGGGCACCTGGATATTCGGGTGAGGGTCCTGGGACCCTCCCACCCATCCATGAGGGGNTATAAATGATCAACAAGCCCNGCTGGGATGATCCTTGGCAAGAAGCACAGCTGAATTCCCCAAGATGGTGATTGCTTTCCCAAGGGACAATCACACCAGCTATTCCAAGAAGAGGCCTTGAACAGGTNGTGCTAGTGTTCACACCTTCACTTTCCCCATAGGTCACAGTGGAAGACACCTACATCAGGAGAATCAAAAACTTATCTCTGAAGCTCAAGAACCCAAGCCCTGAGGAATCTGAGACCATCTGCCAGAGGCAAAACCAGCTCAACAATAGGCCAGTCTCAGACTGGGGCAGCAGTAGGGCTGGGAGAGGGGCTGGGTGCCACCTCGGGCTGCAAGGTTCACCCCCATCCTTTGGTCAGGTGGAAGACTTTCCATGGCAACCTGCTCCTGTATCAGCAGCGGCTGGAAGCAGCCCTGGAGATACATACATTGTCCAGTGAACTGGATGACATCACTGAGCAGATCAGGGAAAAGGTAGATAGTGAAAAGTCCCCTTGTGCACTGAGTTGGGAGTGGCACTGCCTTGAGTCTCCATGACCCCAGTCCCTGGCCCTCCTCTGCTCTTCATCTGGATCCCACCAGNAGTCCACCAGGGAATCTGATGAGAAGCGTACTACACCCACACACATACTTCTGCAGCTCCCAAGCCAGTCCCCCGCCTCTCTCTATCCCAGATGTGTGATAGGTCTAGAGGCCAGAGCATACCTGTTTTCCCTGGACCCTAAGCAAGTCTAAAGCCCAGAGATGTTTGGCCCAGGATGGTGTCAGTTCCCACAGGCATACAGGTGGACTAAAAGCTGGTGAAAGTGCAGATAAGGCCTCTGCAACCTGAGAAGTCCTATGTGGGACAGCAATCTCTGCCACTGGATCCTGCCCTCACCACTAACCCAGGCCTCTGTCCTCTGAGATCCCTCCCCAGAGGGATGAGAGTCAAAGAGACAGTGCCAGGAAGCACCAAACANGTCTTACCAGAGGAAAGTCAAGACCCAAAGTCCTGCCCCAGAACTCTCTTGTTCCTCTGGTCAGGTGCAGGGTCCNGCTCCAGTCCCACCCAGTCAGCAGGAAGGGATTTATGCAGGCTGCTTGCGTTCTGCACTGCCACCCTAGGTGACCAGGCTTCTGTGGTGAGGGGACAGCTGAAGCTATGGCCTCGCCTGTAATGGCTCCCCCTCCCACCCTACCAGGAATCCCTGATCCAGGCCCTGGAGAGCACAGAAGATTTGGAGAAGGTACTGAGGCTATCATGGAAACAGAAAATGCTGCAGCAGGGGATGGGCCTCATCCAGACTCAGGTGNAGGTGTGCAGTNGGGGGACCCAGGCCCTAGGTATATCCTCGGGAGCCCTGGTGGATTCCTGAGAGCCATGTGCTAAGACCCACATAGCCCAGGCCCCTGCTGCCTAGCCTCTGACCTTTATCCCTACAGTCTCTTGAGGGTAAGGTTGGCCGCCTCTGCAAGAGAAGTCCTGAGGGTGCACACAGCCTCAGTTATAAGCAACAAGAAATGATGGACAGCTGGAGGAAGGTCTGGAGCAGGGCCCAGAAGTGGTATGAGCCCATGGGCCTTAGTCCCAGACTGGATGGTGCCCTCCAGTTCTCAATCTGCACATTTCCCCTTGGCCCCTCTTTCTCCTGAGTGTCTGTACCATTTACCAATTAATTCCCAGCCCACAGACCTTCTGCGCTGAGGGGATTAAAGGATACTGGGCNTGAGGGAGAGGAGGCTCCATGGTCCTAGAACTAACTAATGAGTCCTGTGAGCAGGAAGGAGTCACTGGATGTGGGCCATAAAGTTTGGANGCTCCAGACGCTGCTGCAGGATCTGCAGGACTGGGCAGGGGGACTGAAGNCTGAGATGGACAGGCGGGGCACCCCCTGCAGCCCTGAGAGAGCCCTGTACATGTTGCAAGAGCACCAGGCATACAAGGTGTGCTGTAGTCCCTGTCACCTCCTCACTATGCCCCCTTCCTCTGTCCCCTACTAGGACCTTTCTCTGTCTCCTGACCAACTTTGTCCTTTTCCATCCTCCCCTTGACTTTCATCCTCCCCTCTCCTTCCTGCTGAACCTCTGCTAACCCTGGTAGGCCTCAGCCCACAGGGAACTGATCTCAGGCCTATTACAGGTCGAGCTGGACATCCGAACAGACAGCCTTAGCCTGGCCCGAAGCATGGGGCAGCAGCTGCTTGCATCTGGATGCCAACTGGCCTCTGGGATTCAACAACCCCTGGCTGCTGTGGAGCAGGAGTTGAGTGGCTTGGAGGAGTCATGGCAGAGCCAGCAGCAGCAGCTACAGCAGGCCCTGGAGCAGCAGGTGGGCCCCAGGCCAGCTTTCAGCCTACCCCACTGTCAGGACCTATGATGTCTCCACAGCCCTGGTCAAGGCCGAAGCTGAAAGGACTTGGGTATTCCTGCCATT
>LZPO01044600.1:74239-98035 GCA_001675575.1 Neotoma lepida | reverse complement strand
CAGTTGAGCCTGGGAGTCCATGAGACCATCTTCTTGCAGGAGAGAGGCACTCACAGAGCGAGCAAGGGCACGTGGTTGCCAGCTGGAGGAGCTGCAGCAGCTTCGGACTTTCTTGCAGGATTCCGATGAGGTTCCCATTGCTTGGGCTGAGAGGGTTGTGGGGTACACCTTCCTTGGGGGCTCCCCGGGGGTTAGGGAAAGCAGAGCCCGTTCTGTCCTTGTGTTAGGTAGCTATGTGGCTGAGGGAGAAGAACCTGGTGACTCTGGACAAGGGTCAGCAGGACCCAACCACGATGCAAACACAGTTGCAGAAGCAGCAGAATTTCCAGGCCGTGCTGGATGCCAGTGTTCCCCAGCAACAGGAGCTGCAGATGGTGAGGTTCCATGAGGCTGAGGGGCCACAGCCCANTCCCCTGCACCCCTACACCTTTGAATCATAGTAGCAACAACTGCTGTCCTTTGCATGCTTTCTGTGTGCAGGCACTGTGCTAGGCTGTGTATAGATATTCCCTATTCAAAAATGGCACCTTTTTGATAATTTTATAGAGAGTATATTGAAACAACAAGACACAGCTAGCAGCCCTGGAGCTCAAGATATTAAAACAGAGTATCATTTTTGTATTTGTTTGTTTGGTTTGGTTTGGTTTTAAACATCCCCTTCTCTACCCCAGGCTGGTTACTCCTGATATCAAGTGCTTTGCTAAGTAATTCCGTGTTTAGTTACCTCATTTAACCAATGTCATTGCTACTGCATTGCATGGGAGAAGACAAAGAGACTTAGATTAAGAAACTTGTGAAGCTGGGTATGGGGGCACACCCCATAATGCCAGCACTGTGAGGCTGAGGCTAGACGGTAGCGAGTTAGAGGCCAGCTTGGGCAGTCAAAGCAAGACCTTGCCTTAGAAAGAAAAGGGCAGGGATGCGAGAAGGAAGAGCCAGCCTGGTGTGCAGGCCNGTCATCCCATCACTCAAGATGACAGAAAGCACTGCACAGCNAGTCTGAGGCCAGCCTGGGCTGTGTAGTGAGACCCTCTCTCAAAAAAGAAGGGAAAAAAAGGAAGAAGGATGGATACTGGGAGGGAATAAGGGTTGGAAATTTGTCCCACATCATACAGTCAGAATGCAGGTTGGTCATTGGTACCAGGATACCAGCATCCTTAGTCCAGGATGTATGTACAATATATGGAATAGGAGGGGCAGAGGCTGCTACAAGGAGGCCACCCGGCCTCAGAGACCATCCNGGGGCGACTGCAAGAACTAGGAGGCCTCTGGGCTGAGCTGCAGGCCAACTGCCAGAGGAAGATGGCCAGACTACAGGGGGCCCACAAGGTAAGGCTATGGACTATGAAGCAACTCACTAGACAGGACTCTAGGACACACAACCCTAATCTCATACTCACTTACAATTCTGCCCCAGGTTCTGCATCTGCAGAAGATGCTGGAGAAACTGGAGAGCTGGCTGGAGCCCATGGAAGCAGAGCTGAGAGCCCCTGTCAAAAGCCAGGACCTGCCTAGGGTGGGCGAGCTCCTGGGGGTACAGGGGGAACTGGAAGCAGCCATTGATAGTCAGACCAGGCAAGTGCAGGAGCTGCAGGGCCAAGCCCAAGCCTGCTTCCAGGAAAGCCACTGCCTCGCCAAAAGTGTGGAAGAGCGAGCCCAGCAGCTACTTCAGAGGTAATTACCCAGGGCCCTGGTTTGATACCTTGCCCTCCTTTGCCGGCCTTCTTGGAGGGGAATCCCGCCCCCTGCCCCAGCCTTCTTGGAGGGGCACCCATCCTGCCTTCTGGCATGTGTTCTCATCTTTTCTCCTGCCCACAGTGAAGGGCACAGAGTAGGTGAGCACTGTGTTACCGTCTAGTTTTAACACAGACAGCCGTGACCCCCTCTGGTTCTCTTTCAGGTTCCAGAGCCTTCAGGAGCCACTACAAGAGCGCAGGGCAGCCCTGGAAGCCCAGAGCCTACTCCTGCAGTTCTTCAGGGATGCTGATGAGGAAATGGCCTGGGTTCAGGAGAAGCTGCCCTCTGCCACAGCCCAGGACTATGGCCAGAGCCTGAGCACTGTGCTGCACCTGCAGGAGAGACACCAGGTGCTGGCCCATGCTGGGAGGAGGTTGGAGAGGNAGGGGTTGGTTGCCTCAGAGGTGCTGGAGGCTCACAGTCAAGGACAGGGCACTGTGATCCAGCAAAGCCTCTGCTTTGGGGATACCTAGTTCTTTTGGAAATCTGGGATGGGAATTCTTTGTAAGTATGTAGGATCTTTAGGCTCAACTTAGGGTGTGGGTTCCCCAATTGTTAGTACANCCCTGGTCCTTCTTCCTTTGCAGAATTTGGAGAATGAGATCAGTAGTCACAAGGCTCTGAGCCAGGTGGTGATAGGTACAGGTCACAAGCTTGTGCAGGCTGGACACTTTGCCTCTGAAGAGGTGGCTGCTCGGGTGCAGCAGCTGGAGGTGGCTCTAGACCACCTGCAGACAGAGGCAGCACAGAGGAGGAAGATGCTGCAGCAGGCCCTGGAAGCCCAGCAGATTTTGATGGAGGTGAGAGGATGCTATGGGATGCTGAGATGTCAGAGCTGGCCTGAGAACACTGGGAGTGTACGGGACCGAAAGATGACTTCAGGGGCAGGCTATGCAGCCTCGGCTTCAAGTACTAAGCACACTGGGCTCATTTGCTTTACTTCCAGTTTCTTCCAAACCTGGGGTTCTCACTAGAACTTTGTCAGAATCATCTGGAACTGTCACCTTGCAACTACGTCTGAGCTACCCCACAAACTAAACAAGTAACAAGAAACATGAGCTATGTACTCTCAGCACCTAGAAGGCTGAGCTATATAGTGAGACCCTGTCTCACAAAAACAAAACAATTAGAAACNAGGGATGGTGGCTCATGCTTACAGTTCCAGTATGAGGAAGCAGAGGCAAGAGGTCCACTGCAAGNTCCAGGCCAACCAAGGCCTACAAAGTGAGATCCTATCTCACAAGACAAAAAAGAAGAAATGAAAAGAAAGTAAGGACTGTTGGATAAAATTTGCTTTTATTTTTAATTTGCTTTTATTATACTAAATAGCAACTGTGTCTCTGAAAAGCAAAAATAAATTGTCTTTATGTTACAAAGAGAAAAAAGAACCACATGGAACCCTTAAAAATATTGACACTCGGGGTCCTTCAAGTACAGTGAGACTCTTCTGGAAGGTGCTAGGAAGGAGCCATGAGAGCTCTCCAATTTTCCCATACAACTGGCTGAGGACACCCTCCCCCAATCCCACCCCATATCCCCTGACCCCACTCTGAACCCTGAGGCCGGGAGCCCTCTGCTCATGTCTCAAAGTGGAGTGCCAGGCCCAGGAAACTAATTCCTGCTGTTACACTGCCTAGCTCCTGGAGGCAGGGTCCTGGCTAGCTGAACGGGGGCACATTCTGGACAGTGAAGACCTGGGCCAGGATGCTGAGGCCACACAGGTTCTTCTGCAGCGCCTGGAAGCCACCATAAGAGACTTGGAGGGGTTCAGCAGTCACGTTGAGCAGCTACAGCAAACAGTGGCCCTTCTGGAGAGTGGGCAGAACCCAGGCAGGTATGCCAGAGCTACACTCCTCCTGGAGAGGAGCAGAGATGAGGGTGCCCCTGTCACAGGCAGAGGACGAGGACGCTAGTCCAGCCTGGGGAGGGAGGGCTGTAGTCCATGCTGTCCTTTCTTCCCGTCATAGTCCTAGGGTGCTGTCCCAGCTGCAGGCTGTGAGGGAGGCCCATGCACAGCTGCTGCAGAGGGCAGAGGGCAGGAGAAAAGCACTGCGTGAGCAATTGCACCTCCAGCAGCTGGAGCGAGAGGCCCNGCTCCTAGATGCCTGGCTGACCACCAAGGTGGCTACTGCTGAGTCCCAGGACTACGGACAGGACCCTGAAGGCATCAAGGTGGGTTAGTCCTTAGTAGACCCAGGGCAGAGGAGGGAGAAGCTTCTTTAGGTGAAGAAGGCATGTGTTTGAGGGTGNGAGGGTCTGAGGGGTGAACAAGGAAGCTAGAGGGTTGTCATTGGAAGAATCTGCAGTTCTAGAACTCGACAGCTAAGTAGTGTTGGGGCCACTTGNGCTGCTAGGTCCTTAATGAGCTTCCAAGGCTCCCAGTAGCTCACAAGACTTGGGCTTCCATCCTTCCAGGTGATGGAAGACATGTTTGGTGCTTTCAGCAGAGAAGTCCAGAGCCTGGGCCAGGCCAAAGTGCAGACCCTGAGGGAGCTGATGGCCCCCTTGGAAAGAGAAGCACCCAGGTTCTACCCCCAGATTCAAGCCCAGAAGTATCGCATCCAGGCTACTTGGGAGAGGCTGAACAAGGCAATTGAAGTCCGTAGAGAGGTAGGCCATGTCTCAGGCAGCATGGGGCCATGGGGCACAGTGCAGCCCCGAGCAGGCTCTCCCTCATTCTCTCCCAGAACCTGGCTGCAGCCCGTGAGCTCCAGAGCTTTGAGCAGGCCGCCTCAGAGCTCCAAGGTTGGATGCAGGAGAAGACCACCCTGCTAGAGGGAGAGTTCCGAGTCCACAGCCTGTCACCTACACAGCTCCTGCAGCAGCATAGGTGCCTGCAGGTAAAGGCTTCACCAGGGCTGCTCACCCCAGCCCCAGGCATTAGGGAAAAGATCTGTGTGCCTCAGTCCCTCGTCAGAGATGACTGGTAATGGTCATTCACCTGGGACCTGCCTGAGCCGCTTCTCCAGAATATCAGACCACTCCCCCTCTGGCTGGGGACTTGGCACAGGTTTTAGAGCAGAGCAGAGGGGTCTTGACAGGCCAGGAGCCACTGAATGGGGAGCATGCCCTCCCAAAGAGTGAGACCTGACCTCTTGTTCTGGTTGCAGAGGGAACTGACAGCTATTGAAAAAGAGATGGCACGAGTACAGATGGAGACCCATCGACTAGGCCAGCACTACCCTGTGGCTCAGGAGGGTCTGGCTGAGTGGCTCACCAAGGTGCAGGGGGCCTGGGCCAACCTGGAGGCCAAAGTCCAGGGATGGAGCCAGAAGCTGTTGCAGGCTACCCAGGGCCACACCTTTCTTGGGCACTGTCGGGAATTGCTGTAAGCAGGGGTCCTGTCCATACTGTTAGCTTAGCTCTGCCCTCTCCTTGCTTTGGGGGAGTAGCACTTTTGCCCTTGTCCCCCAGGCTCTGCTAGCAGCTCTCTTTCCTTGCCTGGCAGAGCATGGTCTCGGGAGCTGGTTTCCTCAGAGGAGCTGGCTGGGGATGTGGTGGACCAAGAAATCCAGGAATGCTGCCGTCAAGCCCAGAACACATGGCAGGAAGGGCGGCAGCTGCTAGACAAGGGCCACTTCATGTCACTGGAGGTGTGAATGGAGGGTGGGCTGAGCCACTGCTAAGGCCTGGGAGCCCCAAGAAGGGTGAGGAAGGAGAGAGCAAAGATCTGGCTTGGCTTGGTTCTCCTGCTAGCCCTGCGAGGGAGGGAGCTCTGCCCAGGCTTTCATGGCAGCGGCCCCTTCCTGCAGGTGGAAGAGTGTCTGCAGGAGCTGGAAAGCCATCTGCAGGAGCTTCAGGTAGCATGGGCCCTGCGTGGGCAACACTCTGAGCAGAACCAGGGCCTGCAGCAGCTGCAGCAGAGGCTGGAGCTGGCTGAGGCCTGGCTGGCCTCCCAGGAAGGCCTGCTGCTGGACCCCAGCTANGGGGTAAGTGGAGGCGGATCTTGCTGTTCCCTGCTCACTGGCCCCTGAGCTAAGTGTGGAGGGCACTGGAAGGCTGACACCCCAGAACTGAGCCACATACTGACGCATTTCTTTCAGCACTCAGTGATGGATGTGGAACGTCTGCTCTGCAGACATGAGGGCTTGGAAAAGCTACTGGCGGCCCATGAGGAGAAGTTCACCCAGCTTCAGACAATGACAGAGGTTTAAGAGCTGGATGAGGGGAGGCTGGGTATACTGAGAAGAGGAATCTGAGGTGGCTGGGTGGGACAGTTCCTCAGTCTACAAGTTAGGGCTCCTCAGGGAAGTGAGGCCTCGTGNAGTCTTCCTCAGGGTTTCTCCTTCAGGAAAACCATCACCCCGCAACCCCAGTGCCCTGGGGGGAGGTGTACCCTTATGGGCTGGCAAGGACAGAAGACTCCAAAGCTGAAACATAATCACAGAGAAGATCAGCACTCTTGGAGTGGGAGAAAACAGGGAAGGATTAAGGTTATGGTGTGTATGTGTGCATGCAAACACACACACACACACACACACACACACACTGGAGCATACAAGATGGAACAGTGCTGGCAGTCAGCCTTCCTGTGGAGGCTCTCCAAACTGGGGGTTGGTTGCATGTCTGACTGAGATGAGGGACCTACTGTATAGCCTGGTGTCCCCACCAGACCACAATTATCTCCCTGGAGCTTGTAGCCAGGCCACAGGGGCTCAGGGTGCTCAGGGCCCACACTTTAGAGCAGGCATAGGGGCCAGGAGTGCGGGGCCCATTAGAAATGAGGAATGGGTGTCTCCCTTCTCGTCTGTGCTGGGCCTGACATCTGGACCCCTATCTTGTATTTTCAGGAGGCNAAGGGCACTCATGTCATGGAGGGGTTTGTGGAACTGAAGCAGTGGCCCCCTGCAGAGGGGAGGCAGGTGAGTGCTAGTCCCCACTGCAGGCAACTCCATGTTCAGTGGGCATCTGGGCCTGGCACTGTGTCTACCAGTAGACTCCTGGGTAGCTTCCTAGGTGAGCTGCGGGAAGGCTATAGTTTCCATCCACAGGAGAGGGGAGGGAAGGAGTTCCTTNCTCCCCATCTTGGTTGTCCTGTCAGGGCCATTCTTTGTTCCCGCTTCCCCATGAAGACCATGGGTACTTCCCCTGGAGAGACGGTCTGGGGCCTGGGGCCTTTTTCCCTTGTGTCTTCCTCACAGCCCAGCACCAGCTTCTGGAACAGTAGCCATGAGACCTTGGCAAGCAGAGCCCTGAGCCTTTTCTCAGANAGGAGGAGGGCAGCAGAAGTACCAGGTGGCACTGGGGTAAGAGACTTCAGGCAACTAGAAACCAATCTCAGGGGGAAAAGACAGAAGTCCCACAGGGAAAAGCTGAGGTGGCCCCTGTGACCCCTGCACCCCATCTCTCCCCAGGAGCTGGCTTCCATAGCCCCCCTTGTGCCTGCGTGTGAGAGCCTGGAGGACAGGAAGCACATTTTCTCCCCAAGGTGAGGATTGTAGGCCTGGCCTCTGATGGCAAGCTTGGCTGAGGGGCTACAGGTAGAGGCCCTGAGCAGGAAGTGGGGAGTTGACTGGGGCCTGTTTTGGAGGCAGGCTGAGCAGCAGAACGAGATCTATTTGCAGCACAGNCTGAAAAGCAGGCTGCAAACTGGCAGCCAGCCCTGGGTAGCATGGCAGGTGGCCTGTAGGGCAAGGAAGGAGGTAGTGGGTGGGCTTCAAGTTCCCGGTGTTGCTTGGATTTTATGTAGCTACAGACTTTCACAGTTACTGTCTCTAATGTCTGAAAGTAAGACTTGATGTTTTTCTCAAAGAATTTAACTCTGAGAGGTTAAGAAACTCACCCAAAGTAACACAGCTAATTAGTAGAAGAGGTAAAGACTGTCTTGCCCTGTTCCCTTTGGAGTCCATTGGCCCCAGCCAGGAACTTTGTGGGTTCTGTTCCTTTCTGGACTTCACAGGCTGGTAACTCTGAATGCTGTATCCTGAGAGGTCTGGACCGTGGCCAAGCTCCCACTAGCAGGAAGAACATGCAGAAAATACTCCTTGTCATTTGTGCCTTTCTGTGTCNGATGGGTTCTCTGAGGAGAGTGATGGGGTGCCAGGGGTTCCGCCCAGTCCCTAGCTACCTTCTCNACTGTTATCACCTCCCCTAGTCTCCACCCAAAGCCTCTTCTCAGAATCCCAAAGGAACCCTGAGTTTCTCCACCTCCCTTCCTCACTGGCAGCACCTCCCTGCTCTGGAGTCTTGGTGAGGAGATCTCAAGGAGTCTCTTGGGAGTGCTGAGTGCCCACCATACTGAGGCCATAGGAGGCAGGCAGATGAGGACTGATTCACCACACTCCTGAGTCTCTAGGAGAGGGACACAGGCAGTGGCTTCTAGGAAGAAGCTGTCTTAGCTAGGGTGACCCTCATCTTTCTCTGGTTCTACAGCCTAGAACCCAAGGCCAGGTTCCCAGCTGAGANTGGGGATGCTGTGCTCAAGTGGGATACTGGTGGAGTGGGTTTTTCTCTTAATCCTGATATGCCAGGACTCAAGGCCCACTCTGAGTGGGCTGAAGAGGTCCCACATGGGAGGAGACCCTTGCCCTCACACCTCCACTTAGAGGTGACAGCAGAACCCAGGACACAGGCTCCCTTTCCCCAGACTCCAGCCCCTTTGCCAGGGGCTCACTCCATCTCCTCCCTGTCCTCCCCACCCTTTACACCTGGGGAGCCCCTGCTGGTGACAGGTCCTGCTCTAGCTATCCCATAGGCACCCTGGGTGTCCAACCTGCTTCCTACTGGAATGCTCCCCTGGATTGTTCACCCAAGTCTTCACTTCTAAACTTCCTTTTCCCTTCCTCTGAGACAGCAAAACCTCAGCCATTGCTTGCACCTCTGCTCTTAATCTCCATCTTGATTCTCTGTCCCTGATCCCAGGGGATAGACAGGGCCAAGGCATCAGCATGCCCAGGCCAATGACAAGAAGTCTAAAGGCCGAGAGATGAGGCAGGTTGAATACAGGCTCTTCCAGGCATCCTCAGCCTCTTGTGGATCCTGGCTTCATTTAGATGATCAGCCATCTCACCCATGTCTTTCCTATCTCCAGGCTAATGGGCTTCAGGCNTCTAAAAATGGGGGAACTTGGGGCATGTGGAAGAGGATGTGAATTCCGTCCCCATGGGTCCCCAGGTCCAGTATGGCAATGCCATACATCTAGACTGATGCACTACTGTGTTCCTGGAAGGCTTTCATGCTGTAACAGGTGACAGCCACAGCTGTGGTCTCTGGCATAGTGATCCATCTCTCTTGCAGGACTCCTGAAGTCCAGCTTGAGCCAGACGGTGTGAAATGAAAGAACAGGGCTTGTACTAGCCACAGTTTCTGGTGGTCCTGGGAGAGCCTAGGGCACCATGGACATCCTCGACCACTGAGCTATATCCTTGGCTTTAACTTGACAACTCTCTAAGTTGTCTAGACTGGCCTTGACCTCACTCTTGTAGCCCAGATTGGCCTTGAACTTGTGATCTTCCTGCCTCAGTCTCCTGAGTAGCTGGGATTACATTTCAAGCATCCCAGCTACATTTCCAGGACAGGCCCGGCTGACAGAGCTTGCTGGATCATGAGAATCAAAGTTGTTACATCTCACTCATCTCACAGCTCCTAGGAGCTGCTCACCACACCTACGCTAGGAGCAGGTGGGATGTTCCAGGAAGATTCTATGGTGTGATCTCTGTTCTCCCAACAGGTCTGAGCCTTGACATGAATCCTGAGGCAACACCAAACCTCGGGGCTACAAGTGAAGAAGCATCCTGGGGAACCACTCGGCTCCTGGCCCCAGGGCACCCTTCCTGTGGCTGCTCAGGACCAGCTTTCGGAGCACAGCTCCTGACAGAGCATGAGCACTACTGTTGTCATGTTGTTACTGGAAAGGCCCAGATGAGCCTGAACCTTTTAACTAGACCATGGCCTCACTCCAAGGTCTCTGTTTGGACAAAGATGGCATCTGGACAGGGCTGGAATTTCTATGCTAGTGGCCTCTTGGAAAGGGAGACTTGGATGTCCTGCTTTTAGAGTGGAGCTCACGCCAAGTGTCCTGTGGAACTAATAGNCTGGTACGACAGATAATTAATCTTGGGACAGCGCCACCCAAGCGCCTCCCATTTATAACAGCCCCTGTAACATGTCACAGTGTCCTGTCATGCNACCAACACGGCCCCGTCTCTAACCTCTGATGAGCCCCAAGTCCATCCCATGGGTGAGCTAGGTCATTCTTAGTGCTAGGCCCTAGAAGTTCTACTTGCAGTTTACAGCCTAGACTCGGTGAGGCTGACAGGCTNAGTGTCACCTCTGGAGATCGTAGACACATATCTTGTGGAATTGTGCCTGGACATCACAGTCCCCAGAGGCTCTGGAGCACTTGATGCTGGTCTTCAACTCAGAGCAGAAGGGGAAGGAGTGGAGGGTCAAAGGTTCCTAGGTGGGAACCCCACCANGGTACCACAGTTGTCACTCAGGTCTGCACTGTTTGCGCTGTCTCCGCCGCTGCACGGCCTGGTGCAGGGCCTCCCGCAGCCGTTCCTGGTTGTTGCAGATGTTGTAATGTGTCAGGCGTAACAGCTTGTCCACATCCTCCTGGCTGTAGGTCACTTTTGTGTAGTGGTATGGGGAGTCAGAAGACGACAGGTTCACCTTCCCAGCTGCTTCCTCCTCCGGTGTCCGTGGCACCCCTGTGGAGAGAGTGCAGTCTAGGCAGGAAGCCTGGGGANACCCGCACTGAGGCAAGTCTGGAAGGGAGGTAGCCATGGCTCACCAGGGGCCGAGTGGTCCTGGAAAGAATCATTGACCAGAGGGAAGTGCAGCACAGTAGGGGCTTCAGGCTGGGTGGGGTCACAGAACACATGGCACTCCTGAGGTTGGCGCTGCTCCTCAGGGCTGGGGGAGATGGGTGGGAAAGGAATGCCCTGCTCCTGGCAGAACCGGCTCACAAGCTGCAACTGCTGCTGGGCAGGCAGAGGGGGCATTAGAGGGCCCAGTGTGCTCAATACAAGGCCGGCTATACAGGGACATTCACTAAGACACACAGGACTTAGACCAAGTTGGAGACTCCAGTGGGCCCAGAGTCCCACAGTCTGACTGTGACCTCCCTTCTAGCTCCTCTAGGGCTCCCCTGAGTTAGTGGCCAACAGCCCTCTGAAAGTGGGAGCCATCCAGAAACATCAGGTATGCCAGGACCTCTTCAGGGTCAGGNACAGCAAAGAGAACCATGGTACAAGACAGGTGAAAATATCCCAGCTACTCAGCACCCCACTCCCAGAGCAGAGTTAACTTCCCCCAGTAAGGGGTGTCACTACCATGCTCCCTAATGGAAGCTAGGCTAGATACTGGATCCTAAAGCAGATCTCATTAGGTGCCTAGAAGACAGACTACCCTAGATGGCCCACCATCTCCCCAACCTGAAAGGCTCCATGGAGGTTGTAATCCAGTGACAAGATGAGGTCCACATCCCGTGTTGGCTTCAGAAGGGGTGGGCAGCTAGTATTGATGAAGTAGCCAACATCCAGAAGGCAGAGATGGGGCTCCATGGGTGTCAGCTGGTTGGGAAACCCATCCAGTTTGGTAGCTACAAAGGTTTGGGGTGGGAGAGGCATCATCAACTGTCATTGTGGGTCCAGGCCTCTTTGGCCCAGAGAAAAAGGTGCGGGGTCCCCGCAAATCCTACTAGAGCAGCACATCCCAGGGAGAGAGGAAAGGAGGTGGGGGTGGGGAGTGTCCTAAGGTTAAGGGATGTTGGAGAGCCTGGACCGAGCACGGTGAGGTGGGTGGAAAGGTACCTTTCCAGGTGGAAAAGTGAGGATGGTGAAAATAGTCCTTGTGGAANTGGAGNCCACGCATGAAATTGTGGGTGGCCTGGGCAAGTGGCCGCTTTGTCAGGAGGTCAGTGAAGAACTCGGCAATCCTGCCAGTTGTTGTCATTGGTTCTGTAATCTTCAGATGGGGGACCTGCTCTTTGTCTGCACAGGCGAGAGTGGGGGTGAGGTGATGGGGTGACATTAGGAAAAGAATGATCCTTTATCCCAATCTCCACGGTTACCCTAGGAGGTAAGCAGCTTAAGTCCACAACCTCAAAGACACTCCCAACTGGCTGCCCATCTCTCTCCTATAGAAAGCCCAGGCACCTACCCAGGCTGGCCTGATCCTGAGCCCAGCGGTCCCAGAACTGGCTGGGTTCAGAGGCCCAGTACAAGCTGTCTTGGAGGCTGGCTGCAAACAGGTTACTCCAGATACCTGAGAAAAGGCNGCAAGTGAAAAGTCCTCCACAGCTGTTACAGTCTGAACCCTCCCTCCCTCTGGCTGATGTAGGCAAGGCGAGGGTCTCCCTCACCCAGGTCCCCTCTCTCAAGCCTCCCATTATCTAGCCTCCTCACCTTCCAGGAAGCAGATTCGGGATTCAGGGAGTTGCTTCACCAGCCGCCCCATGAAGAACTCGGAGCCAAAGAGCTCAGAGGGAATGAAGGCCCCATACTTGGGAAAGCCGACTTCATAGGGAGAGAACTCACACCATTCTGTGAGGACAACACACACCTCAGCCATGGAGCCTAGGGACCTTGGGCATCCAGATACCCACCAGGGACTTTATTTCAGGGTATGGGGCGGGGAGGCTCAGGCCTTGTTACAAGCATGGGACTTAAGGCCTCTTGCCCCATCCCAAGGGTATAAAGGAGCCGGCAGGATGACAGTCTTTGGTATTTGGACCAGGAGACATGGGCATCAGATTTACCTCTTATATACACGACTAGTTACAGTGTGCCCTACCANCCTTAAGAGCACAGGCCCCAGTTCTGAAACCACTCACCCCCAAATTCAAAGGTGGTCAGNCCCCGCTCCTTGCTGTTGAGGGCACAGTAGATAGGCAGAGGGTTCTGGCCTCGACTCAGGGCCTCCCGTTGATCTGAGAGTTTGTGTTCATGGGGCTGAGGGAAAGAGGAGCTTGGCCTAAGCCCTCAGCTTCCTGATGCTCGAGTCTTTCCTACGTATCACCCAGGGATGGGTCCATCTCCAGATGGCTTTACCTTAGCTTTACCAACCCAGGGCCCACCCCTCCAGCTACCTTATCATGTAGCAAGGCCTCATTGACGAGGGCCCACAAGTTGGTGAAGCAGGTCGGGTGGCCCAGGCGGGCACGCTCAGCCAGCTCCTGCCGGTACCTCCACAGCTGGCTGGGGGCCAATGCGCCCAGCTTGCTCTTTGTCACCTGGGTCTTCAGCAACTCGGTGGGCCCTGTCAGGTCCTTCTGAGACCACTCTGGGTCCTCATAGAGGTTGGCCAATGCCCTGAGGAAAGCCAAAGCTTAGGATTGGGGAATGTGGTCACCAAAGGACCCCATCTGGACTTCATATGTCTTTGACTTTCTCTTGAAGGCCAATAGTCTGGCCAGCACCTTCTTGTTCCCTGGAACACACTGTGGTCTACAGCCAGCATCTTCCCCAGTCCATGCAGTTTGCACAGGGGCCCGTGAAGCTGAGGAAATCCTTTCACTACATTCCCTCCCCTGACTCCACCAGCTAGCTGCAGCCTCCAGCACTCAGCCCCCAACCAGCTCACCAGGTGGATCCTGAAGCCCCAGTGATGTAGGAGATGCAGTCCAGGAGACCAAGCTCCCTCAGGCCGGCCAGCTGCCCATATAAAGAAGTCATGGCCCGGATCCCACCGCCAGTGGCCATAACAGCAATCACAGGGATCTGGAAGAGGAGAGCCAGGTTCAAAAAAGGCCTGAGGAATAGAGAAAGCCACACCCTGGGAAGAGAACTTGATAGCCAAATGGCCAGCCAGTCAAGATGCGATTGAGTCTTGGGACCAGCCCTCTTGAGGATCTAGTCAGAAACAACCTCCCAGAGCCTTGATGCTTCAAATATCAGGGCTCCAGAAGAATGGCCTAACAAGTGCCAGCCCACACAGAGCCTGAGACCACTTTCTGGAAGCCTCCAAGGCTCCTGCAAAAGTCTCCAAAAGGTCCTGCTCTCNGGTGCTGGGATTCATTCCCCTAGGAGCCAATTCAGGGTGGTCTGAAACTCTGGGGACCATTCTGAGCCATCCTCATACCAGATGTGTCTCATCAGTCAGGTGGGGGACCAAAAAACACAGGGAACAAAGGTCAACCTATGTGGAAACTCCTGTCTGTAAGCTGCAGGTGCCTCATGTATCATCCTGATAACATCGAGGAAGAGGAACAGGGCAGGCAGGGCTTGCCAGTAACAAGCCTGAGCTGACACCAGCTCTGAGCTGCACATCCCTCCCAGCACTGAGCCCTGGGCCAAAGCAGGCATGAGGAAAACTCCACCCAGCTGTGCTCAGGCCCCAGACCTCATCCTCTTGCAGGTCTTCGTCCAGCTGTAAGGCCTTTTTCAGGGCAGCGGCTACCACCTGCTTCCTCCTGCCTAGGAAGGCCTGCTCCTCAGGGCAGAGCCTACAGCCCAGCCGCACAGCCAGCTCCTTTGGACTGGGGAGAAGGAAGAGACTTCCTCAGAAGCAGTTCTCAGCTAAGAAACTGGTTCACTTCACCTGCCAGACCCTTCCTCTCTCTCCTCCCTTCTCAGTCCTCACCACCACTTGCTGTGGAGTGAGAGGAAGGAGAACCCAGGGCCATGCACAGATGTGACTGTGGTAAAGCAGACCATGGGAGTGAGTGCACCCAGGGTCTAGGGCTGGGCCCCACTTCCAAGTCAAATCTCTCCCTCACCCACGGGTCTAGGGCTGGGCCCCACTTCCAAGTCAAATCTCTCCCTCACCCACAGCTCCAAAAATGATGACAAGGGGGCAGAAAAGAAGGCCCACTGCCCTCACCTATTTGTAATGAAAACCCACCCTCTGTCTTCTGAANGGCATTTAAGGCCCTTCCTCAACAGCCTCCATGCTAAGGGACATCCCTCCCCTTCCTCTTGGTGTCCTTACTCTCATGCCTCAGCCTCAGCATTGTCCTTGCCTCCCTGCCTGCTTATCTGGACAGACACTGATCCTGAATTTCCCAGGATGGTGTGCTAGGCAGGGCCCACCCCCATACTGTAGCAAATCCAAGTGGGAACATTAAGAACAGCCTGTCCACACTGAAGCCTCCTCNTGATGCAAAGCCCCATGCACCCAGGAGCACTGCATCTCACCTTCCCCGACCCCACCAGGCCAGACTGACCTTCACCACCCTCGCCTGGGTGCCGTTCCCTGCTCTCCCATTCCCCAGGCAGGCTCTTACCCTTCTTCCTTCTTCAGTTCCAGCCTCATCAGTGGCTCCTGGAAACCATGAGTACCATGATCAGAAAGGCTGGCTATTTCCATCCCACTGTGGCCTCAGTGCACCCCAGACTATCCCGAGAACTCTTGGGCCCCAAGCACTTTTCCAGGGCCCACACTTCCACCCACTGACTGTCTAGGGGCATGGCCTAGACAGTCCCTAGACAGCCACAAAAGCAGGCTGATTGCTTCAAGGCCAGGCCAGNGACAGGCCTGTCCATGAACCCAGCTTTTCTATGTGACCAGTACCTGGGACGTGGGGAAGACGAGTCTCACCAACTGTGAAGAGGGTAGGGAGCATAGTGGTACCTTCAGTTGCTCCTGGGGGTCATCCTTAGGAGTAGGGGGAGAAAGGACCCCCACGCATCATTACTCCTTTCTTAGCAAAGACCCCACCAACTCCCTATGGCAGGGACAGAAGAACAGTAGGAAAGGGAACAGGAGGCTAACATCACCCCCAAATGTGACCTGACTGGAAGCACAGCTCAGGTTGGGAGGGGTGCTGAGAGGAGAGGAGGGGCTCTAGGGGTCTCAGGAGCAAGGCACGCTACCTGCAGATGAACACTCAGGTCTTGCTCCCAGCAGGCTGGATAATGGAAGCGGAAAGAACCGGTGCCCACAGAGGCATCCTGTGGGCCCTCACAGGCCCCAGCAACCACAAGTTGAACTCTGCTCTCTGACCCTAGAAAAAGGAACCAGAGTCAAAACTCAGGATGGGATCTCTGTCCACTAAATCCCTCATCAAATCTGCAGGGAAGTCCTTCTCNGACATGGTCCTGGTGGAGAGATGGAGCCCAGGGGAATCCCAGCATGGATTTGCCTCCCAACTTTTGCTACCTGAAAACAGCCAGTACAAGGTCACCTCCTTAGAAAGGAGGAAGAGAGGAATAAGGGTGGAAGGGCTGCCTCAGGAGGACGGAACTCACCCTTTGGGTCTCCTGTCTTCTTCAGCTGAACATGCAAACAGGAGAGCTCCCGAGCCTGTGGTCAAGAGATCTTCTTAGATACATGCTGCACCCCCTCTCTGGGACCCTACATTGTGGGCTCCTGGTCCCTGCTCCCCAAAACATTGTTACAACACCCTCAGTTGCTAAGCATTTGCTTGAGATTAATTCCCTTGGGGAACGTGCATACCAAGGTCCCCAACTGAGCCCACACGACCCAGGCTGTGGTGGGCTTACTTCAAGCCTAAGAACAGCAGAGAGCATGAGGGATGAACTACTGGGGAGTCCTGGGTTCCTCACTCACCACTAGGATGCCATTGCTGATGAGCTGTTCCTCACAGCCTGTCCTGGAAAGAGGCCCCCAGTGACTCTCTGCAAGAGCCCAGCCACTCCTCCTCTACCAGGGAGGGGTACCAGCCTTGGTGAGCTGGCACTGCCCTTCCCAGAAGGAAGCTCTCCACTGCCACCCACCAGGCTCCCTCAGCCTTACTCACAGAGTCCGCAACTGAAATTCAACTTCCAGGTGCCCATCCTCCTGGAAGAGAAGCAAGTTAGAGGAGGGGCTGGCAACCCATCTCTACAGGAGATGCTGAGGCCATAGTGGTAGGGAAGGGCCACTGTCCCTTTCCAGGTCACTCTGTCTACACTCCTTGGACTGTTCCTAAGAAGCTGTGCTTCTAATCAGAGGTGAGAAAGAAGTTGGGGACAGGACTGCTCCTTGGTGAAAAGTTGCCTGGGATGCCTGGGCCACTCCCTGAAGCAGGGGAGCCTCCGAAGCCCTATCCTCAGAATTGGGGACCCCCACTTCCCTGAGCACAGCTTTACCTGAGTGCTCAGTGAGAAACTCTGGCGCCGAGACTCCCCAGCTCGCAGAGTCCCTACGTCAAACAGTACTGCCAACACATGGTCATCTTTGGTCAACAGGTCCTTGTCAAAGACTTTCAGTTCCACAACATTCTGGAAGAGGCAGAGAGAGGCAGCTTACACAGGAAGGAACGAGATAAGAGGTGAGCAGGGCAGGAGATGGTAAACTAGGAGCCATGTGGCAGTGGGGCACAGGGATAAGGGCAGGGCCAGACTTGATGCCTGGGCTACCTTGAGCTGCNTATGGATCCGGAAGTGGAAGTTCTGATTCCAGACAGGGTTTCTGCTGTTCTTGACTGTGCGTGTCTGCAGCGTGTGGCTGGAGGCCGTGGGCAGGTCCAGAGTCACATAGCAGTCAGAGGATGTCACTGCAGGAAGGAGGGACACGTGTCTTGTAATGATCAAGAACCCTTCCTAGCCGACCACTGAGTCTACTTCCTTTTTCCTGAGACATCCAGTCCAGAGGGATGAGCCTTCTGCCACTTTTGGGACCCTTCTCTCCAGTAGACCCCCGCAGGACCTCCTACCAGCCCAGTCTTCTTTGCAGCCCCTCCCACTAGTACTAACTACTCTCAATCAGCCCCCACCTGTTCTCTGGGCTCAGGTAAGGGCCAGGGAAGCAGTGTGCTTACCTAGGTCCTTGGAAGGCAAGCCATTAGCCTGGAGGACACGAACAGTGAGCAGGCATGTTCCCGCCACCTTTGCCTGAAGATAGACAGGGCAGGTTTGCTAGAGGTAGATGGGGCCAAATGTGACAGGGCCACAGGGAAGGTTGGGACAATCCCTCAAGGTTTAACTCTCTACCAAAAGAACCAGGTCCACCTGCACCCATCAGAATCCCAGAGTGACAAGAGACATTGTATCTACACAATGACACCTTCTCATAATTAAACACCACACTGTGCCACTCTGTACCAAGGGCTTAGCATACATTTACTAAATTGTCACATAGCCTATGAAGGGTGCTATGACCATGAGAGGAAACTGAGGCCACATGGTTAGGATTGGAACACAGGCAAGCTGGCTTGCTAATGGCCCACACTATTTCTGGGTATGGTACCTTCTGTCTTTTTATCCCATTGCCTCATCACCCCACCCCACCTCCACTAAGACACTTTGAGGCTGGTCTGAGGTGTCAAGGGAAAGAAAAGAATACATTGGGGTTTAGGCACCATGAGTGAGCTACAACCTGTGCTGTCTACCCCATCCTGGGAATGGATTCTGCAGGACCAACCCAGACCACCCACACACTGCCATCCTCCAGATCTGATGGGGGTCTCCAGAGCTCCTTCCAAATTCCCTCTGCTTCTGGAGATGTGGACACTTGCCAGTGTGCCAGGGCAGAGGAAGCCTATGCNACCCGGTCCTTCCTTTTGGTCTTCAGCCATATGTCTGGAAAGGTGCCACTGTCAAGTTCAGGGAACTCCGTGGTCAGGAGCAAAGCTGAGGAAGTTCATCTCTGAGGCAGCCCTGGGGCTCCCACATGCCAAGTAACCAAGTCAGAGGCATGGAGCAGCTACTTCTTTCTAAGCCTCCAGGAGCGTGGATAAGATCCTCAGAGTTCCCAGGGTCCAAATCCAGGGAGTTCTGCCAGGAACCCATTCCCAGGACAGAACTCCATCCCAGTTCTGGCCTTGCCCTTGGCTTCCACTCTGTCTGGTCCTGAAGCTGGAAAGCACCCTCCCTCTGCTTAGAGAAGCCCACAGCTCCTCTTAGAAACCATAGCCATCAGGCCCTGGATGAAATGGGAGTCCACTGCCCTACGGAGCCTTACCAGAGCCATGAGACCAAGTCCACAGGAACAGGAATGATAGGGCAGTGGCCACGGGACCAACAACTGTCGGCTTTAAACCCAGAGCCAAGGTGAGCCAACTGCCCACACATTCCTCTCTAATCCCTCCCACAGAGTCCTCTGCTCCACCCAAGCCCCACACCCACTGCTGACCCAGCCACCTGCCCAGGAAGTGAGACACCTTAAGCCAATGCTGGAGTCAGTGACACCTCCTGGAGTTAGCCACAGTCTCCCTGAATTCTACTGTCCCAACCAGCCCTACCTTAGAGGAGGGGTTCTAGAACTTGCTGCCATAGGCTGAGCAGGTCAGCAGACTGTGGCCCCCCAAAACAGCAGTGAACATTGGAGCCNAGCATCATGTCATTGTGGGGCCTTTTGCAACCTTCCCAGTGCCAGTACGACAGGAATGCCCAGTCTGAACTGGAGCCCTGGGCAATCTCAGAAGAGTACCTCAGGCTCCATCACAACCTTGTAGGGGAGTGGCTTTCACATAAAACAGCCCTTCAAAGCTGTGTCTAGGCTGCCTCCACCCCTGGAGCTGGGTGGCCAGAGATGAGGCCTGTGGGTTGGCATGCGGGGAGGGGGGCTCTCCCTGCTCTTTAGCTGGGTGAGAAAGGAGTCTAGGTGTGGAGATCAACTCTTTGCTCAGAGAAGAGCTCAGGAGGAACATGGTTCCCATCCCTTCCTGTTTATACTTGTAGAATACGGGTCACCCTCAGGGCTCTAGACCCATCAGCTTCCCTGGAACTAGAGGAGGAAAAGCAAACAGTCTGGGACCAAGCTAGAGATAGCATTGGTGACCCTGAGCCAGTCAAGTCCCAGCCAGCCAGTTATAACACAACTGTTGTGGGTAGCATCCATCCCAGGCCTGGATCTGGCTTACACCCCTCAATCAGGATCACCTTGAAACTTTTACCTGAACATTTAAGCCCTCAGGAGGCTGTGGAGGCAACTGTGATGGGGAATATGAGAACAAATATATCAACGCCACCTTTTATTGACTGCTTCCTCTATGTTGGTCCATGTCTATCCCCACAACAGTCCTGGGAGCTAGAGCCATTATTATCTCCACTTTACAACCAGAGGACTGATGCCTACATGCCCTGACTCACCCAAGGTCATAGCACTGGTGAGAGACACTGCTGTACCTGATCCATGCTTCCTTGTCACCTGTGTGGCAACTTCCTGGGCACCCTCACCCAGACCTGCCTGGCATCTCCTGGTCCTCCAACCATAGTCCAAGTTTCTTCAAGGCCGATCTCAACCCACACAGGAACCCAGGCAGCAGCCAATGCACAGTCAAACTCTAGGCCACTAGAATCAAGAATCTAGAATCAAGCCCCCACATCGGCTGTCCTTTGCAGTGAGGACCGGTGAGGGTCCCATCAGTCAAGGCCTGCGGCCCTAGTGAGGGAGTCCACCAGCTGGAAGTAACTGTACTTGAGGTCATACTCCATGTCATACCAGAAATTCACTGTGGAGAAGAGAGGAACCTGGATGTGAGGGCCTTTCTTTTAAGCCAGAGCCCCTCCCACCCAATACCTTGTTGGGCCCTGGGTGCCCTGGGTGTTCCTTACCAGCAATGCAGCCGTGGGACTGCTGGACATGGTGGAACCACAGAGCCGGCAGGTACAACAGCTCACCCGCCCGCACTGTGCAGTGAAGGGCCCGTGCCTGGCTGTAACTAGGGTACCGGACTAGGTCTGGAGCCAGGGGGTCCAGTGGGATCCAGGGCACCTAGAGACATAGCAGCTGCCTGATAGCAGGCCCTGAGGATCTGAAGATCTCTAGCTCTGGCCCCTCTCCTCCCAGCCTTGAAGGGCCACAGATTTTCAGAGTGGGATGTCACCTCCCTAGACCCTCTGTGCCTACTCCCTGGGAGCCTACCCTTCCCCAGAGCCCAAGAACAGAACAGACACCTTCTCCATGGTCTCCTCGTCCACCACCTTAAAAGTGCCCTCTTCAGTCAGCTGGTAGGTTGCTGGTGTGTACAAATCTGAAGGCAAGGTCAGGGAGATAAATGACCAACAGTCTGTCTGGCTCTCTCCACCATAACTAGCCCAGTGTTCCCAGCATGCAGAGACCAGAGGGCTGGGGTCCTGAGGCTATACCTCAGGCCTGGGCATCCAGCCTGCCCTAGGCTCTTGCTGCTTGCCCTCCACCACTGGCTACCAGCTCCTTTTAGGCCACGTTACCTACCATAGGGAATGAAGGGCCGGTCACTGGGTGGATGTAACAAGAAGTGTTTCTCACCAGAAACCACACAGTACAGATTTTCATAGTGGTCCTTGTGCACTGCCAACATATAGAAGGCCTGGAGTTGTGGGGAGGAAAACAGCCCACCTGCCCTCAGCCCCATACCCCAACAGAGCCTACAGAGAAAGGAAAAGCCCGCACAGGACCAGCAGACTTGGGGAGACTCCAAGGACTCTAGCAAACATCACAGAACTTGGCTCCCCTTCATCAGGAGGGGAAGCAGAACCAATAGGCTCTACTTCCCGAGCCCTGCTCTCCTATCTACCTGACTTTGAAGAGGCTTCTCGAGACCTAGAGGGTACGGTGTACACTGATTCCAATGCCCCCACTATCAGGAGAGATCCTTTGTGGTGTCCTAGTCCCAAAATACCAAGAGAAATCTAAGGACAGCTAATCCTTCTGGGGCCCACCTTTCTTCCCTCTAGCCCACCAGTTCCCTCCCCACTTCAGGAGTCCCCACACCTACAGGATGTCACTGCAGCTGCCTCACCCAGCCAGAAGTTCACAGCATCAGGCATCTTTCCTGTGGGACAGAGTTAGTACTGGACTGAGGACCACCCATGCACAGGGCAGCTATTCAGAAATCTGGGTGGGAACAAAGGAATGCCAAGGAGTCTGGGAGAATGTGACATTGGGAATGTGACCCCTGGGGCAGAAGGGACAGCAGCCCTTTCAGGGTTTCTGCTTTTATGTCAAAGCCTGGGGTGGGCAGGTAGGTGGCACTTGACCCCAAAGGACCAACACCAAGGACAGAGAATGAGCAAGCAAGCTGAACCCTTTCCCCCAACTTTGTCCCCATGCCCTGCCTCTTGCCCCCGCCACTCACCCAGTGACTCAGAGGCCCAGGGCACATGAGACTCGATATCTGACAGAAGCTGGGGCAGCTCAGTGGGCAGATTGGAGCACTGTTTCTGTACATAAAGGACTCCTGGGTGCTGGGCCTGACCCTCTAACACATCCACCACATGGCTTATGGGCAGGCGACGTTCAGCAGGCATCACAAACCGGTCCCCTCGCACTGCATCCGCATAACCATCTGGAGTTACAGCCACACTCACCTCTGTGGAGCCCACTGTGGCTCTGAAGGAATGGACACTTGGTTTGCAGTCTGCTGCTAATGGTCACTGGTCTACCCTGCCCCAGAAATAAAACCTTACCTTAAGTAAGAGAGGGACCACTTCTGGAGGGCTGGCCAGTGCTGCAGAGCATTGCGGACAATGCAGGGCCTATTGGGGCACACCCAATCCCGGTAGAAACAGAGTGGACTTGGGGGCTCATCCAGGTAGGGCACAATGCGAGGTACACTGAGGTCTTAAGAAAAAAAAGGGGAACAGGGGTCTGAAGTCAGTGGTAGCCAACTTCTGTTACACTGTCTGCACAAGAAATCCTCTATCATGGCCATCTTAGGCAAGGCTGCTNCTGACCAAGGAAGTCTGCAGTGGAACCCTCACTTCCTTACCCTGGAGAAGCAATCACTCAGCAGCATCCATTAGGAAAGGGAGTCACTGAGCTGGTGGCCACAGGCTAACTGGGATGGGGCCTGGCTCTAGGATGCCCCTTCCAATGGTGATATTCACCAAGCCTCTGAAACGGGCCCAGCATTGGGCCTGGTCAGTGTGGATATCAGAGGATGATCCTATCATCTCAAGCAGTTCACGGCCTATCTCTCCGGGGAGATAACTGACCAAAGACAACACCCAAAGACAGGCAGGGGCTGCACTGAGCTCTGGGTCTCACGGAACAGCAGCAGCATCCTTAGNGTCCTTGGGCCAACACTTGGGCACTGTGTCACCTACAGAGNCATTTTAAGCAGCTCTGTGTCACCTTTAAACTGGTGGCTCACATGTGCAAACCCAGTACCTGGGGGAGTGGCAGCAGGAGTATCAGGAGTTCAGAGTCACCCTCAGCTACAAAACAAGTTCAAGGCCATACTCCATGTGTGACACCACACCTGGCTCTGAAATCCTGCCCTTAGCCTGGCTATCTCTAAGTCCTGTTGATTCTACCCTTTTTTTCTCTTAAAACCACCCTTTGCTTCCCTCTGCTGCTTTGGTTCCAATGTCACACTGTCACTTGTTAGAAACATTCCTTTTCTCCTTGCTTATTTAGTTTTTCTCCACAGATTTATCATTACCTGACCCTGTATATTTTTTTCACTCATTACTTATTATCTATCTCTTTCAGCAGAATAGAAACACCACCACAATGGCTTGCATGACTGCCATGTTTCCTGGTGTATCTCTAGCGCCTTAGCACACAGTAGGTACTCAGCAAATATAATTGCCAAAGGAAAGTGCCCCACACTCTGGCGGGATGCTTGCAGCAGTGAACAAACTGGTCTTTCTGGTGGAATCCCACTCCCTTTTAAAAGCATCTATCATCTATCTGAAATACAATCTCATCTTGTCACAACCCTTTGATGGCTTACTGCTACCCCTGGCAGAATTCAGTCCACCTTGGCATGCGTTCAGGCTGCNCCATGACTAAGCCCAGCCCACTTTTTTTCCAGTCTGATTTGCTCTCATCTCATGCCTGACCCTGACCACATGCCTTCGCTCCTGCCGCTCACTCTCTTGGNTTTTAGGAGAGCAGAGCGCTTTGCTTTTTAACTTTCAGCCTTAAGGTCTGACCAAATGCTTTGGTTCCAATCAGCAGTTACTGCAACCCTTGACAAATGTCTATGGCATTCATTTTACCCCTGAGGTCATGCTCACTCATAGCTGCATCTCCACGCTGACTACCCTCAGTCAGAAAAGGAGTATCTTTAAATTGGACATTGGAACCATATGAGAAGACATTGGTGGGCCCAGGAAAACTGCAAAGAAAAGAGCTCATCATGTACTCACTGCCCNGAANAGGGGTAAGAATCATCAAGCANACCTGGGAGGGAGGATCAGCAACCTCACAAAGCAGTAATCTTAGAAGGGAACTGGGGTTCAGGACAACTAAGTTGCTCCTTGGAATTGAATCCAGGGCCTGCTACATGCTAGGAAAACA
>LZPO01044600.1:55732-73632 GCA_001675575.1 Neotoma lepida | reverse complement strand
TGTGTGTGTGTGTGTGTGTTGGCTGTATATGCCTGTGCATGCCTGTGTGGAGGCAGCTGATATCAGATGTCTACCATTCTCCACTTTATTTTCTGAGACAAAGTCTCTCACTGAATCTGGGGCTTAGCAGTTGCTAGGCTGGCCAGTGAGCCCCTGGCGTCCTCTAGTCTTTGTCTCCCAGTTCTGGAACTGCATCGGACATAATCATCAGGTGGATNTGAACTCAGGTCATCATGTGCTTAAGCACTTTACCCACTCAGCCATCTCTCCAGACTGTTTGTTTCTTTAATGATGTAACCTAAATACCCTCGGGCTGGTGAGATGGCTCAGAAGATAAAAGCACTTGTNGNTGAATTTAAAAACATTGAACACACACATTCTGGCACATAGAAGTACTTAANTTTTGTTAAATGAACAGTCAAGTATTTGCAGCAGAATTATTGAAAACAGGTTAAAATACCTGCATGCCTTTGAATAATGGGTGCACTGGTTCACAGGTGTGAAAATCTGAGGCAGAGGCATTTGCAATGCCCTCTAGGACAGTGCAGCAAAGTATGCTTAGCAGGAACGATAAAACAGAGTCCTGGACAGACGGGGTGGGAGTGAGTCTTACTTTATTTACATTGCACAAAGGTGCCTGCACTGCTGTTCATAAGAAATGACTTAGAAAAAGGGGGAAAGAAGGAATGATGTAGTGAGGAGCAAAGAAGAAACAACACCTAGTACTAGAACACTAGAACAGCCAATACTGCTTGGGTGGGTCTCTACAATCCTCAAAGCTTGGAGTTCGCTCTGAATGAACGAGGGCAGTCGACTGCTTCTCCTCAGAAGTCACCAGCATCCAAGATATTTGAGGTTAAAGAATCTTCTGTACCGCAAGTGCAGCAATGCAGGGCACAGGGACTCAGCACCCGGCTGGCTTTGAGAATGGCACTACGACTACCGCCGGAGCTGCGCTGGGTCTTAAAAACCACAACTCTACCCCACGAAGGCACCAGGACGTGCGACCATGAGCTGAGGGCTCGTCCGCTAGCTAGAGAAGGGTAACATACGAAATTGTGTGGCCACCAGTCGGCTACTCGTGCACACAGGATCTGAGTTCCTGTACCCCAGGCTCTCTCCACGCTGTCTTCGCACGGATGCCACTCACCACGAGCCGCCGCCGGGAACTCTTGCAAGGCCCTCCGCACCGTGTCCAGTGCCGCCTCCGCCATGACGCCCGCGGGAAGAGAACCCGCCCCTATTTCCGCTCTAGGCTCGCAGCCCCGCCCCTATTTCCGCCCTCGCCCCGCCCCTCAGGAGGTGCGACAAGCGGCGCCTTCTTTGGATTTTGCTAGCGAGTTAACAAATGATTGTGTTTATTGACAATTTCATACATCGGTACAAACGAGACGTTAAAACAGCCCCACCCCGTACAGCCGGGGAGGAGACAGGCGCCACAGTATAAAANTTATAAATAAGGGGCTTTTCAAAACTGGGATGGGACAAATCTGGACGTGGGCAGCAGTTGCCAGTGGCCTCAGACATGCAAAAGGAACTAAGCGCCGCTGGCCACAAGACCACATCCATGCAGGGTAGAGGCGCAGGGGAAAGAACGGCTCCTTCGAGAAGGGCAAGCTGGCTAAGGTCCTCTAAGAACCTGGTGGAGGTCAGGGCAGCCCTATTGCACTGGGCGGATTTCTAACTCTCTGGCTGCCAAAGGAAAGGGTCCGCCCCAGCCGCTACTGCTCTTTGGGCTAGGAGTTTGGCCAAGCGGGTGATAAGAAAATGGGAATTTNTGGTTTGGGTGTAGTTAGGGTACTCAGGCTGAACCACCAAAGCTAAGCACCCATTAAAACCGTTTCTTTCTAGCCTCTGCCTCCAGGGCTTGGAAGGGGCTTCGGCAGGTTTTTGTTGTCTAAAACTGGTGAAATGTCACTCTGCCTTATCTGATGCAGAGGGAAGGAGGGCCCAGAGACACATACTCACTCCAGTTCTGCAACCACCTCACTACTTGTTCCTACCCAGTCTGCCTATGCCTTCTCTTCACCCTCTAACAATTAACCTTACTTCTGTCCCCCTACCTCTGTCACCTACCTGTCCACCTATCACTTTTCCAGCTTGTCTCTTGCCCAGAACCTCTACTCCACAATCTCCAGTATCCAGTGTCTCTGGGCACCNAGCACTGCCTTTGAAAAAGCGCCTCCCCCATGAGCCAGGTGTCCCATAGCGATCTCCTGTCAGCCTGGCTGTGGACACAAAGATCCCAGAATTTTAGTGTGCTCCTTTTCATGCTTCTGGATGAGAGTTCTAACTAAGCCAGGCTAGCGAAGCTGAGGCCAAATGTGAAGAAACCAGGTATATACCAGCCAGGCAAGTATTCTAACAACGAACACTCAACTGTGTACACATTTTGTGTGTGTGTGGCCAAAGCCCTAGGAAGGTGGGCCAGTGCCCTGTAAACCATGAGGGAACTCCCAATACAGGTTTCTGATTGTGCATTGCCCAGGACAGAGGAAGAAGGTGGTCCTTGGGGCCTCAAGTAGTCCTCTAGGGACCAGGATTAGAGAGGAAGGAAGCCTAGGGGTGAGGAAAGTAGGCCAGGCTTTGCGTTTGCCCAACAGAAGGCTTTACTGTCCAGCAGCAAAATCCCGTAACTGGCTCCAGAAGGAAAAAAAAGGGATGGGGTAGAAAATGCTGGGGCTCTCTTGCAGGGAGAATGGGAGTGGAATGTGGGGGCTCAGGTCCTGATACCAACTCAAGTCTTCTAAGGGCTGGGAATCCCCTGGAGGGCCAGGCAGCTCTACCTTTCTCAACTGCCAGGACTTGGGGAAAACCACCCCTGCTTTGGCAGCCAGGAGAGTGCAGCTGGTGTGGGAGTAGAGGTAAGGGTCTATAGTTGGCTTTAGAGCCTAAATACCACATCACCTTTCATCTCTACCCCAGAGTACCCTGTGTATGCTCCACTCCAGGGAGCTGATCCCTGAAGTAACTTCAAATGGCTTCTAAGAAGAGAAGGCCAGCCCTTCCCAATGTCCCCAGATGAGGCAGGCTGTCCTCCTACCCCTCACAGCACCAAGATGACATAGACTCAAGACCTGCCCTGCTATGAGCCACTGGANGGGCTTTAGAGGCAGGAGTCCTAAGGAAGTGAGGCAACAGTCAGGGAAATAAATTAATAAATACAGGACCCCATGAGGGGCAGCTGGGAAAGCTGCTTTGCCTCTGAGCACTGATCCCTGCTATCCACTCCAGACATTCTCGTAAGTTCTCATGAGTGGAAGAAGGGTTACAGTTTGGAATGGGGAGCATTTCTCTTGGGACAGGCTTCTGGAACTCAGAGTCTGCGCTCCATACGCCGCTCCACAGCTCGAAGCAATAGCTCTGAGTACTGCTCCAACAGGGCCTGAGTTTGCTCAGCCCCCACAGCCCCAGGGCTGCCACCTGGGCTGGACAGTGCAGCCCCAGCCAGGGCCTCTAGCTCCTGCCGCACTGAAGAGAAGGTGTCTCTCAGGAGACGGGTGATATGACTATGCTCTGCTGAAGGCGTCTTACAGCTGGTCACCTGCAACAAGAACACTGCAAGTGAGGTGGAGAATCATTATAGAAAAGGAGGCTCCAACTGAAGGGCCTGGCTAGGAGTTCCACACACAATCAAAGTCACTCTGATGGGTAATCCAGATGAAGGTCCCTTCAGACTAATACAACCATCTACTTCTTGATCCCTTTTCCCAACAACTCACACAGGCTGCACTTTCTCTTTCAAATGTGGGCACTGTTAAATTGTTTCCTATATCTAAAGATTCCAAACCATTTTGGGATATGAAAAAGCATACTATTAACAGTTACACTGAGACAACAGGCATGAATTGGGTNTTTTTTAAACTAGATGATGTTCTAAGCTACAACCCTGTCTTGAGTGTTCCAGTTTTTAGCCAGAGATGACCAATAGATCCTGGGGTTGAGGCCTAGCCTGGCTTCTGCCCTCTGCCCTCTCATCTACTATTCTCAGAGTATTTTTGAGGGCTCCACCCAGCATGTAGGAGAGCCTTTACTGTTACTGTTCTANACACTCAGCTGTCAAGCATGTAGTACTGCTGACAGGCTGTCTGCCTACCAGTTGCTGTCCAATACTCACCAAGTGGTAGAGCTGCACTGCCTGGCGTACATTTCCCTGGAGCTCTGCCACAAGCTGTTCACATTGTTGCAGGCTCAAGGCCACTTCTGAAGGACAAACACCAGTGAGGTCCACTGCTCTTTCAGACACCCCCACCCAGGGCTCTCAGAGCAGTGCTGTAATCCCCACAGCCCACAGTCCCTGCCCCATTCTCTTCCAACACCTTTCCTGACACCACACAGACAAAGCTTAGAGGAAAAAGCCAGCCCTAGCTCTAGCCCAGAGCCAGCCCCAGCATCCAGAATACACTAAAGGGTTGAGTAGGTCATAGGGAGATGATGAAGGGTAGCAGGAGTGTCTCACCATCAGGGGTGTGACTTATGGACCAAGACAGGAGCAGACAGGATGAAAAATGCCAAAGGCTGGACGCACATACATGAGATGGNAGCCAGAAAGTGGCCAAGAGACAGGAAAGAAGCTGGGGTGAAAGATGAGACTGAGGAGCTGTGCACACCTGAGTCCTGGCTCAGGGCTGCCCCTGGCCTGGTGCATTCCATGGGGTTAGGAGTCTTCTCAGGGGATGGGGGCTGCAAGCTCTCAGGGCCTTGGAGGAGGTTGCTGACCGGCAGTTGCTGGGCACAGAGGTGGGTGGGGCCAGGATGAACCTGGCACTCTGTCCTAGGTTTAGGAGTGGTACCCTCCCCTAAACAGGCCCGCCTTTCAAAGGTAGTGTGAGCCTTTCCTAGGCCCAGCAGGGAGCCAGACTGTTCTGCTTCAGTATGGACTTGGCCCTTGGTTACAGGTGAGAAGGTGGTCAAAGCAGGACGGTCAGGCAGTGGTTTGGGGATGTCCAGGACAAGGTGAGCCCGGCTAGGCAGAGCTAGCTTGTTGAGTGGTGAGATTCGGATTGGTGCAGGAGCTTGAGGTTCAGCTGCCAGGCCCGGGTTCTCTCCAACAGAAATACTACGAGCTAGCTTGGCCGTAGAACTGGTGGTGGGGTTCTGGTAGGAGTGGGCTTGAGGTGGATAGNTATCAGCCTGTGGCAGGGATCCTAAGCTGCCCTGGATCTCCACCTCCCGGAAGAGCAGTGGACGTGACGAAGGCACCTCATCTGCATTGGAGACAGGGACAGATTGTGAAGGTGAGGTTATGAAGAAGGTATGCCAAATGCTAGGGCTTAATTCCTAGTTGCTACTTTCCCCCTGAACATGACCACTAAGGGACAGGCAGTGGCAAACATGGGGACACCAGGGCCACACTAGGCCCACCTTCCTCCAGCATGCCCATCTACATGTCCCACATTCCCCATATCCTGAAGCTAAGCACAAAGGTTCCTCACCCTGTGGTACTAGACTGTGCACAGACTGGGCTTTGTGCAGTCCAGCTAAGGGGCGGGCTGTAGCCATTTTCTTGGGGGCCCAGTTGCTGTCCAGGTTATTACGCCGTCGTGGCAACAGCACAGGAGCCACCTGCTGGGGGCTGGAGTTGCCAGAAGAGGGTTCCATTTCTGGGGGTGCTCCTGGGGGAGTGGCACCACCGCCTTTCAGCTGCTCACCAGATACCTGTGACACCTGGTCAGGTCTTGATATGAGGGCCAAGCATGAGGAGGATAAAGATGGTTCCCTACAGGGAGAAAAGGTTCAAGAAAATGGTCCAGAGAAGGCTCAGTGTTTTCCTCCGAGACTGCCAGATACTCTCACAGACAGAGAGGCACCAGGAAAGGACAAGCACAAAGCAAGACAGGGTTTGGGTGAGGCTACTTGTTCCAAAGCTAGGAGTACAAAGTACCCTTAGGGAGAGGAAGGAAGAAGGCTACATACTGTGCCAGGTGCAGGAGCACCAGGTCAGCAGAGCCATGTGGGGTATACCTGAGTGGGGAGGTCTGCACTTGCAGCAGGAATCGTGATGAGATGCTCCGAGACTCTGTCCTTTCTAGGACCCGTGCTGGACCCCCTGCAAGAGGCAAAGAAATCATGAACTGAGTCAGAAGTTAAGTTCTTGCCCCAGGTCTTGCCTCTCGAACAAAGAAACCTAAGGCACCGCCTGCTGGACCCTCCCTCTCAGCTAGGCATGGAAGGGAGGGGGCCAGACTCCACTGACTGAAGGATGGCCCACTGACCACACCTGGAGCAGCCCCATTGGCCAAAGTCTCAAAGTGCTGTTTTAGAAACTGCTCCTGATCCGGGGTATGAGGGCTGCCTTCTTGTAGCCCACAGAGGCCAGTGCCTCCCTCTTCTTCCTCTTCTTCATCACCCTCGGCTGGCTCTTCAAGGTCTGAGGAGATGCCATCCACACTTAGGGGCTCTGTGCTCTCAGAGTCTGGATGTGGGGGAGGGGAGAGGCATCACACTGCACCCGTCTGTCACAGGTCTGCCTCCCCTGCCTTCCCTTCCTCATGTTGCAGCCTTACCTTCATTGGGGTGTTCAGGGCTGGAAAGCCGGCTGCTGCTGTAATCCACAGAGCACGCACTGTCAGGACTGTGCTTTTCTGAGCCCCTGTTCCCTGGGTAGACTCTTCCTAGGGATCCTCTGCTTGGAGCCTGCACCTGGAACGTACTGCCAGGAAGGCCAGCAAAGGAAAGAAAAAACAGTGAGCAGGGGTCAGCAGCTCCACTGAAGGAATGAGGCNCAGGCAAACCCTGAGTGGCCTGGAGGCCAACCATTGCCTAACTGAAAAAACTCAGAGGGAAAGGAAGACCGAGGACTGCAGGGCCCTATGAGCTCTGGCCAGGGCACAACCCTTGCCTGGTATCCATGGTGGGGCTGTCACTGGGTTCCGGGTAGACAATACCATCTTCAATGGGTGCAGGCTCTAGATCTTGGGCAAAGACTCCTTCCTCTTGTGACAACAATTGGATAATGTGGGGGCAGGAACAGGGCTGGGAAGCCTGAAGCCGAGGGGCCTTTTCATTCTGGAAACACACAAAGAAAGGGGCACTTATGAGGGTTGCTGATGTGAGAAAAGGGTGTTGAGAGGAGGTAGAAGTTGGCAAGGATTTGGTGAACACCAATTCTGAGGAAGCAGAGTACTCCAGCTCTGGGAAGAGGCGGCAGGAAGCCAGGCTGGGCTCTGGCTAAAGAAAGCTAGCTCACCTGGCTAGCATATGAGGGCTCCGGGGCCTGCAGACCATGCTTCAAAGGACCAGATGGGGATACAGCCAGGGAGTCCTGGCTTGGACCTCGAGGGCTTGGGGCCAAGGTCTCCAGCTGTCTCAAGTCCAGCATGGAACGAACACTCAGCTCCACACCTGGCTGAGACCAACGCCCTCTTCTTTTGGGTCCTGTGTTGGCTACAGGAGTTGGGCCCAGGAACTCCACGGTCTCTTGTGCCTGGTGGTTGTAGGCAAAAAAGGAGTAGTAACTACAATTACACTGTCAACAAACAAACCTATATATATGTATAGCTTGCATGCCTGGCACCTTCCATGTACTAGCTCATTTTTATCTTGACAACAATGTTACAGAGATGGCAGCATCATTATCCCAGGTCTTACACGTGAGGGAACCAGAGCACAGAAGATTTCAGTGACTAGCCCAAGTCCAAGTAGGAGAGTAAGGGGCCTGCTGGCTGGGCTGGCTCTAGAGTACATGTTCTGAGCTACATTCTAGAGCCTTAAATAGGAACCTCTCCAGTTTCTGCCTTACCNGGTGTCTTATATAGTCTACAGCTAGGATTCTAAATAATCCTGTTCTCTCAAGACACCCAACAGAAACTAGAGTCCCTTTACAGCAATAAGAACAAAGGAACAATGAAGGACTGAGACCTCAGCATGGCCAGAGAGTACCAGATTCCATATCCCAACACAGAGTGCTAGACTCAAAATCCCAACTTGCACCATGTGAGGACTGGGCTGCTTTGGAGCTTGCCAAAAATGTCTAGCCCTCTCTGCCACTCTGAAATAGTCACAGCAACAGGTCTTCTTGTAGCCTTTCCCTCTGACTGTTCTGAACTTACTTCCTCATTGGGGTCTTCAGAACTATAGTTTCCCTAGATTTCTACTTGCTGGACCCTTGGCTTTCCTAACTTTCATTCTAACCATGTGACTCACAACACTTCTTTACTCCTCACCACATGCTGCTTGTTTCTTATGGTTGTTTGGTTTTGTTTAAGCAGAGGCAGTAGTGCACACCTTTAATCCCAGAACTCAGAGGCAAAGGCCCTGTGGATCTCTGTGAGTTCCAGCCCACTGAGGGCTACAGAGTGAGACCCCNTCTCAAAACAAAACCATGTTACTCTTGGATGGGATTCCCCACAGGCTCCTGGCAGATGAGATGGACACTTNCTCTAGTACAGCTAGTCATCTGATACAGGAAGAAAAGACTAGTGCTCCCTCATCCCTCATCACAGACCAGACCAGCTGCCTGACCTCAATAAGGCCTTCCTTGGAAATAGGCTGGAGTATGTAGGCAGATCCGATACTCAAATGCCTCANGAGGTACAAAGGACTCTGCTGCTACCCCCCTCACTTCCAATAATCTTGGAAGCACGTAAGTGATGGCCACTTACCCGACTCATTTCCCAGTGGGACAGGCTTCGGAGCAAGGCTGGACTAGAGACTGAGGCTAGACAGAAATAGGCNGTCAGAAGTGTTTCCTANCTACCTACCTCTGGGACCAGGAGCCCACAACATCCCTTCCCCTGTGTGATCCCTGTGATGGCCCAGTTTCCTCAGCCCATGGTCCAGATGGGGCTTATCTAGTCACTACACCAGCTAGTGCCTGTCTGCCTCACACCCAACTGCCACAAACCTGGCTCTTTCTTGGTACTCTGGCCAAGAATGGGTAGAGCTGGCAGTTCTTCTTCAGTACCCTCATCTTCTCCGTCCTTGTCACTGTCTGATGAAAGAGCTGGTCCAGAAGGGGGTGCCACTGGGGCCTGGGGCCTGAGTCCAAGACAAGAACGTGGGGAGAGGAGGTTCACTAGGGAAAGAAGCCAACATGATGGGCTTGTGCACAAGAAGGAAGGTCTGGAGAGACACAGTGAGGAGGAACAGGGAGATCACACCAAACTATGTGGACAACAATGAGCTGAGCCAGTCTCTGGCCCACTTACTGCTTGGGTCCAGAAGCCCTTTGGGGAGAGGTTGGTCCTTGCTGCTTGCCCCCTCGCTGACGCTGGCGTAACTCAGCCAGGCGCTGCCTCATGCTGATGGTCATCTCAGAGCTCAGACGCCAGACAAATATGCAGCTAGGGTGGAGCCACAGCACTGGGTGAGGACTCTGGAGCTAGCAACACCACTCGTCCCTACTTTCTATGAANTGGTAGCGATCTAAGCCACCCTCCACTGCCAGGTCAGGCTCCACCATGAAAACCCCTATTGAGACCCACCTCCCAGAGACATCATGAGAGGGGGTGAGAGGAGGGACAGGGTGGCACACAGAAGAATCTGCCTCTCAGGGAAGTTGGCTTCTGCTCACCTGTCCCCTGACACAGAGATGAGATGTTTGCAATCATTACTGAATTTCATGCCAGTGACAATCTCTGTAAAGAGTAAAGAATATGGTCTGTGGCGAACTGCCAGGAAAGCCTAACCAAATTCCTGCCTGTTCAAGCAGTGAAGACGGGCATTGGCTGGAGGGTCAGGTCAGGTTCTATCCACACTTGGGGGCTTTGTGCTCTAAGAGTTTGGATGTGGGAAAGGGGGAAGGTACCAACCACATTGTCCCCTTCTGCCACCAGGGCTTCCTAACCTTGCTTCAGTCAACTGATCCCTCCCAGGTAGATGGGCAGAGTCACAGGGTGGCAATAGACAAGGGAGCAAAGTAGAATTCTGAATGGGGAGGTGGGTTCTGCACTCACCTGAGTGACCAAACATAGTGGCCACACACTCGCCTGAGGAGAAGTCAAAGATGGAGAGGTTCTTATCAGAACAGCTGGTGGCAATGTAGATCCCTGAGGGGTCTGTCTGCACCTGGGAAGACACACAGTGGAAAGAGTAGGAAGGTACCACGCCCGCTTCATTTAGTACCACTCTATCCCTGAGCCATCTGGCGCTGTGCTTGTCCCACGCGGCCCTTACCTTAATGAGAGTGCCATCCTCACCCTGTGACCCTTTAAACAGCTTCTTCTGCTTCCCACTACTGATGTTAAAGATCCTGTAAAGGAAGGCACTTGTTCACGTTAGGTGTGAGGATCAAAGCACAGGCGGTACAGGCACTAGCACTCACTCCCCATGTATTCTGGGAGATCCCTCTCACCACCCAAGCTCTATTCTCTCAGGTAAGGCAAAGTACTTTGTTGCCTCAAAGAGGTTCAAAAGCCTGGACAAAAAGACAGATGTGGGGACTGAGCTGCATGAAAGAATGTGGTCTGAAAGTCTGAGAAGCAGAGGCCAGAAAAATAACCAAGAGGGTAAAGCCACTTGCTGCCAGGCCTGATGACTTAAGTTTGATCTCCAGGACCCATGTCACGGTAAGAGAGAAACCAGTCCTGAAAATAGTCCACTGATGTCCACATGCTCACTGTGGGACATGCACATCCCTTCCCTGCTGCCCCACACAAAAGAAATAGANTAAAAATGAATTTTTAAAAAAGTCTGAGAAGGGAATGCCCACCGAATATTTCGGTCTTGGCAGCCGATGGCAGTGTACTTCCAGCTAGGCTCCACATCCATGTCATAGAGGGTTGTCTTCCGTACCACGTGGTGTGTTCGTGTAAACTGTACTCCTTCTCCAGACTGCAGTAGGGAGCACGTGGGCAGACCACACTCACATGCATCACCAGGTCACAGAGCTTGCTTTGTCTCTCTTCACCACTTGTGACCTGAGACCCCATTCCCACCCCTGCCCTGTTGGGGACACCCAGTGGCCTTACCTTCTGTGCAGTGCGGAAGTAAATGCTCTTGTCTGCACCACAGCTGATCATGCGCACTTGCCCATCACTGGCTATGGGGGACAGGGACCTGGCTGCTTCCACCATATGAAGGCAGTCTTTCTCCTGCCTTCCCTTATTTCCCCCAATCAAGCTATTCTACATGGGGGACCAATCAATTAGAACAGAATGCATTCCACGAAACTTATGCCCTTACCTTCAGCCCAATCTGTCTGACTCAGAGTCCCCTAGGCTGAAAGTGTGTACTCCACCTGTCTTCCCACCTAGCCTCATGACTCCCAGGTACTTCCCAATACTTGTCCCCCACCAGCAGACCATAGAAGTACAGCAAGGTGGTAGGTGGAGGGCTGTACAGCCTCAATTTCCCAGTCCCCACCTGCAAACTTGACAGCAGTGATGGAGGAGGAATGCTCGTCCAGTGTCTGCTGTAGGCTATACTCCCGCCCAGCATCTAGCACATGGATCAGACGGTCCCGGCTTGCTGATGCCAGCAGCTTCAAACCTGGAGTTGGAAGAACACCATCAGCTCACATGAACGGGCTCTTAACTATGCCCAGTAAAGAGCCCCAAGGGGATGGAGTCTCATATTCCTAAAGCTATATGAACCATGGAACAGGGACAGAGCTACCNTGTGGTAGTTTGAAAGAAAATGGCCCCCAAAGGGAAGAGCACTATTAGGAAGTGTGGCTTTGTTGGAGTAGGTGTGGCCTTGTTGGAGGAAATGTGTCTCTGTGGGGTTGGGCTTTGAGGTCTCCTTTGCTCAGCTTCACTCAGTGTGACACTCAGACCACTTCCTGTTGCCCCCAAGATGTAGGACTCTCAGCTACCTCTCCAGCACCAACCATGTCTGCCTGCCCGCCACCACGTCCCACCATGACGATAATGGACTGAAGCTCTGAATTGTAAGCCACTTTATAAGAGTTGCTGTGGTCATGGTGTCTCTTCGCAGCACTAGAAACCCTAACTAAGGCATACCCTCTTCTTAAATCCTACAAAGACAGAATGATCCAAAAGATTACAAGACTCAAGATTATCAGAAGCCAAGACAGGTATAAGTGGCAATGGCAGGACAGGAGGGGACCTGTGTCAGAGCTAGACCTTACCTGTGTCTGGCTTAGAGTACTCCAGGCACAGGATTTCAGAGTCATGGGCTTCTACCTTTAGCATCTCACTCAGGGACTGCAATTCATGTACCCTGCAAAGATGAGAAATCACTGCCAGGCTGCAAGAGGGACCTCCTTCTGTTACATCCGCTCCCCACCTTTAAAAAAAATACTTTAAAGCTTAAAGAAAATTGTCAAATAGTACAGGTGTTTTGTATTTCCCTTGCCCAGTTCTTAACTAACATGCACAACAACAGCACATTATCAGAGCCAGGGCATTTACTATTAACTAAATATCATATTCACATGTCACCAGTTTCCCATGTCCTTATTTGATCCATGATCTTACAGAGTCCAGATTTAATTATCATTCCTCTTTGGTCTCCTGTAGTCTGTGACAGTTTTTCCACCCTTCCTTACCCTTCATGACCTTGACATTTTTTAAGAACACTGACAGTTACTCTGTTGCATGTATCTCATTTAAGTCTCTCATGAGTAAAATGAGTTATATGCATTTGTTTTTGCAAGAACATCACAGAAACAATATTATGTCCTTCTTAGAACCCTGTATCATGGGCTTCCTCACGCCGCTGCATAGCTGTTAGCTGTGCCCACTTGCTTGAGATGCTTTTCCTGAGCTCCCCACCGTAAGCTCATTCTTTCCCTTCTGGGGAATAAATATTTTGTTCCTGAGGTTTTTTGGGGGAGACAACCCCTCCTAAAGCATTGTCCTTGAAGACTCAACTACCCTCGTCACCACAGGAAGCAATCAATACCTAGCACAGAACCAACAATACCTGAGTGTCCCCATGCGGTCTCCTGAAGCTAGGTGTTGTCCATTGGGACTGATACACACAGAACGGATGCCTACTCGGGGATCCATCAGGGACCCATCAGCTTTGTCTCCTCCAGGTAGCTCAGTGTCCAACAGAGCCTGTGTGTTCCCATCCACATAGATGATTTTAATGAGATCCTAGTGGGAAAGGTGAGAAGAGATGGGTAAGGCAGTCCCAGAGGACGGCTGCAAGCACAGAGGAATGCCGGCCCAAAATCAACCCATGGCTCATAGAGTTCAGCCAAATAAAAACTGAATGATCAAGATTGGGGGAGCCAGCTCCTGAAACAAGGTCAAAATCTGTAGACATGGGGGTACTAAGTATGAAATGGGGGGCCCAAGCCTCTGGCTCACATTGCTGAGGATGTTTCGGTGCAGGGTAGAGCCATGTACCCCAGAGCTCTCTGTGTTCCACAGGCGGATGGTGTTGTCTGAGGAGCAGGTGATAAAGGAACTGGGGGGCAAACAGGCCTGATTACTGTCCTTTACCTCGGGGTAGACCTGAAGGGACAGAGGGAAAGAGTTAGGTTTCCATTTGGGGGGCAATTTTGCCTGTTCACGGATATGGAAATGGGAANGAAACCCAAGACAGAGTACTAAGACTTTGCCAGATGTGTAAGGAAACAAGACAGTACTATCATATACACACATAGTGAGAAAAGTCCATGAACCCAGTACCCTCTATGTGCCATAATGTCTCAGTTACATCATTTTATTTCATTGTTAAAACAATTGCATGAGTTGGGTACATCATTTTACAGTTGAGGAATCTGAGGCTTGGTCAAGTTTAGTAACTTGTCCAAGATCCCTGAGGCCAGGATGAGGCAAACCTCAGTCTAGGCAAAGGCACACAAGAAGAAGCCTGAGATGCACAGGCACTAACATTCAACCTCAAGCCCCAGGGTCCTTAACAGGGAAACTATTGAAAACAGAGAGGTAGAAACCTAAGGCTGCACTTGGTGTTCTCTANTTTCTATTCTCACAATGGTATTCCAGCAAACCCATCTCACATACCTCCACACTCCAGACACAGGAGGAATGATACAGAGCTGAGTACACCTTGCCCACTTTCTTGGGGTCCCTCACATCCCAAACATAGATGCTGTGGTCGTTGTATACACAAGACAGCCACTGATTAGTTGGATCAAAGGTCAAGGCAATGGTGTCTGGATANCTGGCATTAGCCCCTCCAGAGAAGAGGCGACTATGGGAAAGAGGACAGACAGTTACAACAAGGGAAGGGAAGGAGCACAGGACACTGTCTCCAGACCTACAGATTTGGAAGTAGATCTGAGAAGACAAAAGCAGTCCCTAGAGATGCCACCCAGGAGCTGAGCCAACACCAGTTGCTGAGCATGGTGCTTTTCAGAGGAACACAAGTTCACAGCCCACCAATATCAGATGAGGCAATTCTGTGATCACAATGGGACACAAATCTAGACGGTTCTATAAGCATTTCTGCACAGAGATCAAAACAAGACAATCATAAAAAAAATCACAAAAAATGAGGCTGGGGATATAGCTTGGTGGTAGAGCACTTGTCTAACAAGCAAGGCCCTGGGTACTATTTCCAGTACCTCAAAATCATCACCGTCGTCATCGTCGTCATCATCATCATCTACTAAGGGCACGTGCCTAACCATAAAAATGACCAAACATCACCCTTTCNCTTCTAGCATGATTGGTGGCTGTGCCTTTACCGTGGCACACTTTAACCTCCCAATGCTTAAAGATTATCAAGGTGTCCAATTGTAAAATTGACCCCATTTCCCTACATCGTCCAACTAGAAGACTTTAATCCCTTGAGTCATTCTTTTTTTTTTTAAATAGGTGTTTTTTTTTTTNAAGATTTATTTATTATGTATACAGACGAGAGCGCCAGATCTCATTACAGATGGTTGTGAGCCACCATGTGGTTGCTGGGAATTGTACTCAGGACCTCTGGAAGAACAGTCAGTGCTCTTAACCTCTGAGCCACCTCTCCAGCTCCCTTGAGTCATTCTTAAGACCACTTAACACAAGCCCAGATTTTATAACAGCTCTTCCCAAGACTCACTGACTGAGACATTCCATGGTCCTCTATGGTATTCAGTCTCCTTGGTTCTGACAAATACCAGGAAACCCAGTTTTCTTTGTCTACAAAGGTGTTCCAGGTGATCTTTAAGCATTGATATACTCTTCATTCTATTCCCTGAAGTACTGACTAAAGCTCTGAATGGGACAGTGGGCCCCACTCACCTGGCCTCAGTGATGCTGGCAATGTCTGTTCCCAGGGCATGGGGTCTGGGTAGGGTACTGAGGAAGTGCAGATTGGAGGGATTGAAAAGGCGCACGGTGCCATCAGCACAGCCACAGAAGATATATTCTTGGCTCACAGAGATGCAGTGGGCCACAGTGGTCTGCGGGCAGAGTAGCTCAGGTCAGTAAGGGCCACCTTCCTATTTAGCCTTGTTTGATTCTTGCCAAGCCCCCTGCAACAGTCACTTATAAAAGGAGACAGGCCAAGGCAGGGGCAGCCCCTCAGTTGTCATCCAGAGATGCCCTCCCTCCANCAACATGTGGCCAGAAGGCCTATAGCCCTGCACAGATGGGAAGTGGGGTGAAAATTGAGCACCATTCTAGGCATCAGAGGGACCAAGATGCTAAGGTAAGAAAATCCCAGAAAGGAGAAAAAACAGCCTGAAGAAGAGAGGAAGGCCTAGGAGCACTTACTGTGAAGCTGTCAGTGTTCTGAGCACAGGGGAAAGCAGGGGAAGAGATGAGAAAGAACAAGAAGAGGNAGTCATACAGATCACTCGACCAGCCCTGAGTCTCCTGGAGTCCCCTCTGGCATGCACAAAGGTTCAGCCCCAGGTCTAGAGCCGCAAGGCCAGTTCTCCCCTAATTTGAGGTGTAACCAGACCCTGTCCTGGAGCCAGAGTTACTTACTCTCAGCTCCACCCATTTGTCCAGAAGCCTGCGATCGCTGAACTCACACAGCAGCCCAGATGACGTGATACAGAAAGTGCTATCAGCCTTTTTCCCTCGGCCACAGGCCACGTCAGTGAACAGGCTGTTCCGCAGTTCCCCCAGCAGCCCCGAGCGGCCCAGCAGGGGCACNGTGGCATTCACCTGTGGAGATATGCCACTATATCCATCTACCCCTGGAAATGAGGTGCTTAGGAGGAGAGGGCAAGAACAAGCTCCCCTGTTCTCTGAGACTACTCCTCAGCCCAGACAGATCAGGCCCATCCCAAACTTGTAACTGTTAAGCAAGCCAAAGGCAGCTAGCTGTAGCAGTATCCAGAGGGGCAGAGTCTCAGTCCTCACCTTTGAGGTCTTACTGTCATCAAGATACCAGAATTTGATGTGCCTGTTGCCTGCGGTGACAAAGTAGCTGCAGTCTTCAGAAAAGGACACTGCTGTCACTCGACTAGATACTTTGTTGGAGGCCACAACGATGTTTTTCTGGAGGGAAAGTCAAAGGAAGAATCAAAGCTNGGCCTCTTAGGACTAAGAAGGGTTCTGAGAATGGACAAGAGCTAGCAAGAATTTCTACTTGGAACAAAACAAAACAACTTTCTTTCTAGTATTTACTGGTCAGAAAAAAAAAAAGACAAGCAGATCCTTTTCTAAAGGAATTCAATGGTTTAATTCCTCAGGAATATGGAAAAACACAAAGCCAGCCCCTCTAGCAATACTCTTGGTACCCAGTGACTATTTTCTACTTCAAATACTTTTCAAGACTGAGATGGAAATCAGTGAAGTAAATGAAGTTGCTCAGGTCAGCAGTTTCCTGACTGCCCACTGACACTGGAACCCCATGAGGATGCCAAGGCCGTCCCCCCCAGCCCACTCACCTTCCAGGCCCACACGTTGACAATCATATCATGCTGGTAACCCACAGACACAATGTACTTGGCACTAGGGGAGAAGGCCACACAAGCCACGCCATACTTATGCTCTTGTAGCTCTGCCACCTGGCTACGTTCAGCCACATCCCAAACCCGCACGGCAGGCATGTGCCCACTCTGTAGGAAAGCAAGGATGTGAGTGAGAACTATGGGAAGGTGTTATGTAGCCTCCTTGGCCTTTAACCTCCTCAGCTTCTAAACATTGCTTCTCCAATGGGTCTCTGCTCAACAGCAAAGAGCAAGACAAAGGCATAGAAGAGGCACAAAAAATATCCGAGGACACCAGTGCTTATCAGGANGTGACTAGTCTGGGCCTCTGGATCTGGCCAAAGCTCCTTGAATGACTGGTAAACAGCCAGGCCTACAAATGAGTACTAGCTGCCTACTACTGCGCTGACTGTCTCCTTGTAAGACCAAGGGCTGTGTTCCTGGTGTGCCCAGCAGGGGGCATCTGGAGCTAAGAAATATTTTAGGGTGATGGTTTTCAAAATATGTGTCCTTAACCATCCCAACCTGTTAGAAGCTATAGGGAAGAGGAGGTTAAGAGATGGCTTCAGCATGTAAAGGCATTTGACACCAAGCTTGATGATCTGGCCCCTTCCCCACACAAATAAATGAATAAATTCTTTTTTTTTGCTTTTTGTTTTGTTTTTAAAAGAAAAGCTATTTGGGGAATCCCAGGTTATAGAATCAGACAACTTTGGAGCAGGGGCCCAGCTATGAGCACTTTAAAAAGCCTTCCCAGTGAATCTGATCACACCAAAGCTTAAGAACAACTATTTAAAACACAGCAGAAGCCAGGGTATCAGTCTAAGAAGCAAGAGTGCACCCTAACTGGACACAGGCTTTGGCTTTTTGCTGAGGGCAGGCCACCCATAAGCCACAGTATGGTTGCCCTGTTCCTCGCTTACCTCTCCAGTGACCAAGTATTTGCCATCAGGGGAGAAGGCCAGGGCAGTAATGGTTTTCCTACAAGAGACAGGGCAAGCTTGGTTGGACCTAGTAAACTAAGCACCTCCCTCCCCCTACACACACACACACACACACACACACACACACACACACACACACACACACACTTCCTAGGATAAATAAAACAGAGACTGGGTACCATCCAGCAGTTTCCTTGACTGCCCTATCT
>LZPO01044600.1:39373-50457 GCA_001675575.1 Neotoma lepida | reverse complement strand
GTAAGCAGAGCTTATGAGACTAGTCTGGGGAGTTTGGAAGATCAGAATGCTGAGAGAAATATGGCAGTCGTGGACTGTTCATAAGGTCTGAAAGGGGAACAAGGACTGTCTCAGGAATTGGGCTAGAGGCTATTGGTGTCACAATTTGGCAAAGAATCTAGCTTCATTTTGCCCAATCCTGAAAACTTGAGTACAGCTGAATTCAAAAGTAACGGACTAATTTGCCTTGCAGAGGACTTTCAAGACATGATAGTACTCAGGCTATGTTAGGTTTACTGCTCACTGCTCTGATCCAGGTCTGCTGGGAGAGAGAAAAGTAAGTGTGGCAGAAAGGTATAGAAAATGTGTGGTTTGGCAAAGAAAGGAACTTGAGAGAGTTTAAAGTTGTGGATACAAAGGATGCAGAGAAAGCAGCTGAAATGGTTCTAGGAGGTCCTGCTGTACTCGGAACACTACAAAAGGTACCCTGAGGGCAAGACCTCACCCACTAAAGGACCGGTGTGTAACAGTGCAACTAATGGCCACCTGGAGAATGTTTCCCCAGGATAGGCTTCAAAGACACATGGAGGATACTGCGGCTGTGGTGGGAGACCTGGGCAAGCCATATCTCACACTAGCAGCAGAACCTGGCTGGCACCATGGCTCCTGTGGTGCTGGTTTTACAGGCATGAAAAAAAAAGATGCAAAGGTAAGTAGGTCATGGAGGCTTTCACCAAGGTTCCAGAAAGCTACTTGGGCAAGCCATATGTGGCAGGGCTGGGGTTCCTGCAAAGAGGCCCCTAGAGGCCACTGCATGAAGCTGGGAAAATGAAGCCTAAATTCCAATGAAGACCCTAGGATATTGGGGATGCCAAGGCTAAATGATATCTACCTAGAAAAGTAGCAAACATGGAGTGAAGCTGGCCCATGAGAGAGAGGCAGGCATCAGGGCTGGGGAGATGGAGTTGTCCAGGTTGTTGGAGCTCAAAGGACTCCATGAGGAGACCCAGATGGTGGGTACGTAACTACAGTGTTTGCTGTTTGCCCTCCTGGGCTTTGGTCTTGCTTTGAGGTCTATACTTTCTCTTGTCCCAGTCTTCCCTTTTGCAATAGGAATATTTCTTCTGTGCTGTTTATATTGGAGTATAAAACTTGCTTTTACTGTCGGGCAGTGGTGGTGCACACCTTTAATCCCAGCACTTGGGAAGCAGAAGCAGGTGGATCTCTGTGAGTTCGAGGCCAGCCCGGTCTACAGAGTGAGTTGCAGGACAGCCAGGGCTATTACACAGAGAAACCCTGTTTCGGAGAAAAAAAATAAAAAAGAAAGAAAAAAGAGAGAAAGAAAATTGCTTTTATTTTAAAGGGGCTCATAGTTAAGAGATTGCCTTGAGTCTAACAAGGGACTTTGGACTTTTGAAGAATATTAAGACTGTTAAAGACTATGGGCTGTTTGAAGATGGACTAATAAATGTATTTTTGAAGTATAAGATTAAAATGAGACCTGAAGTGTCATGGTAAAATGTTATTATTTAAAGTGATGTGTTTGATTGGTAAGATAAGAGGTGGGGTTGTGATGCTTTATCTTGTCAACCTGACAGGTTTAGAATCACCATGGTAACAGGTAATGAATACCTCTTAGTATGGCTATGGGGGTGTTTCCAGAGAGATTTAATTTAGGGGAAGAAGCCTACTCTGAATGGAAATGGCACCATCTCCTGAGCTGGAGCCCTTGAATAAAGGAAGAAAACAAGCTACTGCCAGAACTCACCTCTCTGGATCTAACTATAGACACAATGTGTTCTGTCACCTCATGCCCCTGTCACCATGACTCCCCTCCATTTTGGACTATACCCTCAAATATGAGCCAAAACAAACCCTGAAGATGCTTTGTCAGGTTTTTATTTTAGCAATAACAAAAGTCACTAATATAGTGTTCTTGGCAATCCTCTTGAAGGGTAACAAGGAAAAGACTACCTAAGAGGTTACTCTTTGTAACAGAAAGTTCGTACAATGCTTTCTACATCCCGAAGATGAATTATAGACAATTCCCCCATATCTGCTTTAATTATTCCAAGAGATAAAGCGACTAGTGCGTGACCTGGAGCACCCCTGGTTGCTGTCCTTTTCATACACCTAGAATTCAATGCCTTCCAAACAAGTCTCTTGGGTCAGGCCATGTAATCCATTAATGTCTGTTTATANGATACTTTACAAACCCCTCCTCAAAAACATGTGAAAACCTAGTTATTGAATGGGTAATGTGTCTGCACAGATCAGAAAAGCATAAAAAAGATTAAGTGTTAACTGTATGACTCACATGGCTAGTGGTATAGTCTATCAGGATAATTTTCTCTGCCCAGAGGACTCNAAAGATATTTCTTTTCTCAACAAGAGGCAAATCCTTGTGAGCAGCAAGATTTAAAAGTTGGGACATAATAATGGTTCCTAAGCTCCCTGCTTCACACTCACTCTAGATTAACCAATAGCCGATTGGTTCCCGTAACAAAATAATTCTTCTCTCCCTTAGAATCTCTGCATTTGACACTTCCTCCATCTGGAACACTTTAGCATCAAACCTCACATACTGCTTTCTCCTCATCATGCTACTATCTGTTCAATTACTCCCCACCAAGCCCTGACCACTCAATTACATTTTTTTTTATTTTACATGTGTGAATATTTGCCTGCATGTATGCATATGCACCACATACCTACTTGGTACCTACCTGCAGGGGCCAGAAGAGGGCACTGGATCCCCTGGAACTGGAAGTACATGCAGTTGTGAGTCACTATGTGGGTGCCAGGAACAAAACCCAGGTCCTACGCAAGAGCAGCAAGTGCTCTTAACCACGGAGCCATCTCTTGAGCCCCCAACCACCCAATCTAACACTAGCATCCTCTTCAGCTCCCAGTTACTTATGTGCTGTCTCTTCCATCACCCCGATTATTCAGAGGCCTTAGCATTTTCTGATCCTCTCTTGTTCACTAACTTCCAGAACTCAGTTTAAGAGGAGATTCTGTGACTTCTCACTTGTCAATTTTGTAATGCTGGGATCTCAGCATAAATTCCAATATAGGCACACTCAGGAAAGGGGTTTCCCTCTTCTCTCCACCGAAAAACCAAGAAGTTTCCTCTTACTGGTAAAAAAAGTCCAGTCTCTTTGCAGTTCCTACCCCAGTGGTCAAAAAGCCACTCTGCTCAGAGCACTCACCAGGTTATGCTGGCAGTGGGGCCAAGGCCAACCAGCCCAAGGAGTCAAAGAACTATGAAGCCTGCCAGAGGGAAAAAGCCCAGCTCAGCTAAGAGGGTTCAACCAAATCAGGTCCCTCAAAGAGTCTGCATGAGGACTACATTGGCATTCTAAGGTAGGNGTATGTGATAGTTAATAATGATTGTCAGTTGGACAGGAAATAATCAGAATCTATAGGAGACAAGGTCTATAATCATGTAGGAGACAAAACTCTATGCATGTCTGCAAGGAGTTTCTAAACTGGGTTAGTTTACGTTGTAAGACCTATGCTAATTGTGGGCAGTACCAATCTGTGGGCTGGGGACCAAATAAATGGAGAAGGCCAGCTGAGTACTGGCATTCCTCTCTTTCTGCTTCCCGACTATGGCTGCGCTGTGACTGGTGGCCTTATGCTCCTGCTGCCAATCTTTAAGAAGGAAGGGAGGATATGCTCATAGTTTGTGGGTACCCCTAAGCTGTTCTTGTGACATATTTTGTCACAGCAAGGAGAAAGGTGATAATACAGGAGGCTTCAAGTGTGATGGATGAGGGGTGGCCTTCCTGTGGGACAATAGTAAGTGAAAGCTCTGTAGAAGAGAAGCAGGAGCCACTAAAACTGATATGGTGTTGGCCCAGAGACACCATATTCACTCAAATCCCACCCACCTCTGCCTGACACATGCTGCCCACGCCCCCCTTCCCTGTGCTGTTTCATTTCCTCTCAGAAAATTTTGTTTTGGTTTGATAGTTGCTGCTAGGCCTCTGGGAGGATTCTGAGTTTTGTTTCTCTTCTTGTTTCTAGGATACCTGAGCTGGCTCCTAGAGCAAGAGCAGNGGGAACAAGTGTGGGGGCTGAGGGTGGTGCTTGGCAAAGGAAGGAGGAGAGCCTGCCTGCACTCACACAGACTTTAGTGGTTCCCATGTACCCTAGGAGCACAACGGTGAGCACCACCACCACAGAGGAGAACCAAAGCTGAAGCAGCTGTTTGCAAAGAGAGAAACCAAAATTCTAAGAAATGCACAGGTCAGAGAACAGCCTGGGAGTTTTGCCTAGGGTTAGCCAAAACCAAGCATACTTAGGAAATCTCCTAAGAGACACCATACCCAACCTAGGAGGAGGATTCCCAGGCAGCACACTGGACTGCAAGTGCCTGTAAAGATAAGCACACAATCCCAAGCTCCAGGCCTGGCATCCAGGGGTATAAGGTAAGAGAGAGGGGGCAGAGTTCCACATTTCCCAAGGCCTTGACGCAGGGCTTAGCATACCAGAGGCAGCACCCCAAGTTTTCCTGCACAGACTCTATCTAGTCCCAGCCCCACTTCCAACAAGAAGGGACCTGGTTTTCCCTGGCAGGGGCAGGCAGGGAATGAGTGGAATTCCCCTGAGGCAGGCAGCACTAGGTTATTTAGCAGGGCAGGCCTCTCATCAAGTCACCTGGGGGGAGGGGTGTCCAGTCTTTGCCAGGCTGAGCCATTGCAGCAACCACAGGGCCCCGACTATGGACACTAAACACCATGGGACCCCTTAGGAGAGACATCCACCTCAGAACCCAGAGGCAGCGGTCTCCCTGTCACAGACTAATCTGTCCATAAACTCCAATGGCAGGCAGACAGTCTGGAGAAAAAGCACAGTCTGGCTTTCCCCACTCCATGCCACTGAAGCGTCAGAACTCTGTGGTCAGGCTACTTGGACTTAAACCCCCAGAAAGACACTGGCAATGTGATTTTGAACAAACTGCTTCACCTTGAATCTCAGTTTCCTCCCCTGAACNATGGAGTTGATAACATACCAACCTCAAGCTCCTATGCTCAAGTGCTCCTCCTGCCTCAGTCTCTCCAGTCCTCAGTACCACAGCAGTGAACCTTACTATATGGAGTTTCTGGTCTAAAGTTGATTGTGATGATGGCTGCAAAACTCTAGAAAATTACTAAAATTCATTGAGTTGGATTTTTATTTTGCTAGGAATCAAAACAAAGGCCTTGAGAATAGGCAAGCACTCTGCCAGTGAGCTCTATCCCAACCCTGAGTTAGATGTTTTAAACNTTTGGTGTCACATCACAATAAAGCCATTAAAAATGACTAGAAAATAGTATTAAAAATGGTGCTGGGGTGGGCCAATGGTGTAGTGGGCAATGAATCTGTCTATGGATTAGAAGATGGTGCTGGGGCTGGAGAGATGGCTCAGCAGTTAGGAGCACTGGCTGTTCTTCCAGAGGACCAGGATTTGATTCCTAGCACCCACATGGTGGCTCACAACTATCTGTAATTCCAGTCCCAGGGCACCTGATGTCCTCTTCTGGCCTCCATGGCCATGGGGCATGCACATGGTTCACAGAGTGTAGGCGGAACACTCATACACATAAAATAAAATAAAAATAGTTTTTAAAAAAGATGGTGTTGGGAACCCTATATAAGAAAAGTACAAATCTGCATGTGTGGATAGGTAGGAATGGTAAGATGCCCAAATATCAATCAGTACAGGGCACAGCAAGGACAACACTCAATAAAAGAATTTTTACTTAGACTGCATTTTCTTCACAGAAATGACATGGAAACATTAACATAGATGTATCTTTCAGAAGATTCCAGAAACCTGTTGTCCTCCCTCAACTGGTTTAGCATAATTGTAATTGACATTCTTCTCCCGAGGCTAAGGGATGTCACAGAAAAGAGGGTGGAAAGTCGGCAGGAGCCAGAGGCAGTGGATGACTTCAAGGAAACTGTTTTCTGGATTCAACATGGTAACTGTACATATGAACTCACTGCAGCTGTGGCTGCATTCACAAGATCTGAGTAAGTTCAAGCCAGACAAAATCCTAACGTGGCGGGGTACGGAGGGGGCAGAAGTGGTGAGGTGGGTTAAGTCCCACTCCTACCTGAGAACCTATCGGCATCTGACAGCTGCTGAGAGAGGAAGAGTCCATTTTCTTTAACAGTATAACCCCCTGGTAGGCTGACCACATCCAAAGACAGGCCCCACACCCAAGAGTCGTTAGGCAACACAAATTTGACTTCATGGGTCTTTAAAAAGGGAGCTAGAGGAGACAGAGGAGAGGGAGACGGAGAGGAAAGGGGGAGGCACAAGTGGAGTGCACCTGCGAGTAGGGGAAGAGAGTGAATATGCTCAAATTATATTATATGAAATTCTCAAAGGATTAATAAAATGTTACTAAAAAAAAATAAGCTTCAGGCAACAAGATCTTTGAAAAGCACTTACCCAGCGGGGTAGGCGACTAAACCTGACCGGGGATCACAAGCAAGTCCTCTGCCTCCAGATACTGTTACCCCCAGCACCTTCTCCAAGGTCACCTGTTAGAGCAAAACAGAGAAGTGATTAGAGACTTGTTACAGACACAGCAGGGCTGAGAGGGAGGCAGTAATGGCACCTACAACAGCTTTGCAGCACTATTTTCCCTACAACCTTATCTTCAGGAAAATGAGCCCATGACTTCTTCAGACTTTGTTCTGAACAAAAGCCTATTGACCATATGAGAAAAGTCCAGTAGTGAGTATCACCTGCATTTANCAGGCTCCATGTGTGGTTGCCAAGGGAAAGAAAATGAAAGGGTTAAAGTACAGGTTCATGACCAAAGAGGAACAAGGATTCTCTCAATGCAAGAAGATATTAAGTCTAACCTAGAGACTGGGATCTGGGGTCTAAGAGACTGGGATCTGGGGTCTATGGGATTCATGTGAAGTCAATAACCTTCAAGCCCTTGCAGACCACTGTGCTCTACCCACCAACAGCCAGAACGGTAGGTATCAATCAGGAAACTTGGACATTCTTCATCTTCGCATCCCATCACGCACTAGCCCTCCATCAGAGGACTCCACCTCCCCACGTCTACCAGTTCATACAGTCTAAGAGTCTAGGAGGCCAAAGCAGGGCTTAATGCTGTGTTTTGCGAATAACAGATGCTCAGGGTACTCTGATTATTGTTATTAGCCACAACTCCCACAGAGATGAAAGGGAAGCCTGTGTAAAATGCTGGGAGAGTCTGAGAAGACANGACACATGAGACATTTACCACCTTCATCAACAGTGTTGCTGTCCCACGTCGTCTGCAGGCCACAGAACCCCCACTAGACTAACCTCAAATTAATTCATTCGTCTTTCTGTGGATGAGGTCATGTGAGATCCATACTACCCTAAACCTCATTAATTGCCACTCCATGGCACTCTTTGTCACACAGTTTTTCTGGTTACTCCAGATCCAGTCGCCTCCAGGGTTGTCTGTGCTTCCTGCATGAGCCTTCCCTCAGGGATGTCCTTGTTCTTCTCTGACTTAGAGTGAGGCGTTTCTGCATGCAGAACAGCCATGGAAACAGAGTGCACTCTCCTAGGAAAACTCTGCCCTGGACAGCCTTGGAGGGCCAAGGAGTGGTGTAAACCAGAAATACAGGGCAAGATAGAGTCTACTGTGACAAGCCAGTTTCTACAGTGGGGAAGCCCAGAATCAACTGGAATAGTTTCTGGATATACCTTTTTTTTACTGGCCTAAAGAGAAGTGTTGAAAGCACTTTTAGATTCTTACCTCCAGAGATCCTCTGACCATACACATTCACTGTGGCACATATGTGCGTGTATACACAATTAATAAACATATCAACAACAAAACTAAACTCTTTTCTCAAGAAGGCCATTTTATTTTTAATTAGGTGGAAAAGAAATGTCCTGTGGTTGATAAAAACTAAAATAAGTCTCCCACGGTAGTACAGTTAAAACCTACAGTTCAGTACAGTCTAGTACAGTCCAGCACAAAAGGCTGGGTTCAATCCCCAGCAACTAAAAATAAAACAAAACAGGAAAAAAAAACCTGAAAGAATGCAAAAATATAATTACACATCTGTAATCTTAACACTTGGGAAGCTGAGACAGGAGGATTACTATAAGTTTTGGGCCAGCCTGAGCTAATGAGCTATCTCAAAAAGCAAAAAACAAACAAACAAAAAACAGTCAAACAAAATTTTCTCAGAGAGTTCTCTAAGAGTCATTTAGGCTTCTCAGGGATATAGGTGAAAAATTCCAACACGTGTTTGTTTACTCACGTGTAGCTGTGACAGTTCATCACAGTCCATCAGCCCAAGCACCCAACTGTTCACTTATCCCTGGGCCCAGCTGAGGTACTACACCTAACACGACATAAGCTAATGGTAGCCTGCCTATGCTAGACGCTCTGAATAGTGAGTCTGAATTTCTCCTTCTATTCTTTCTCTCAGTCTCTCGGCTCACCGGCTCCAGTCACCAGATACTGACTGCAGAGCACAAATTCACCCTAGGGAGACTATGGCTTTAGTTATCCCACATCAGGGTCTTGGCACTGTGCCTTTAATTATCCCAGAGGAAGGGTGTTCTGCAACATTCCTATTGTACTTTCTGCCTAAGACAGAGAAGAAAGAGAGGAGCCTAAAGCCACTCTGTCCCACATGGAATGCAGAGGTCATGGAACCAAGTACAGCTAGACACCTGCAGTTCTCTTCCAACTAATATAATGTGAAGCAAATCCTTTAGACTCAAATGTGTACAATCCCTTACCTCCCTATGGTTGGTTCAGTGTTGGTCCCAAAGAATCAGACCAAGCCTGCTNGTTCTCAGCTGCCCTTCCCTCTNATAGGAATGTGGGTAGGTGTTCTCGTGGGTAGAGAATCCAGTTCTATAGAGAATCTTGAAACTAGTTTGCAATTTTCAACATGATAAAGCAGAAAGATTCAGTTTATGCAACCCTAAAGACAAGTTTTCATAGTAAAAAAACATTTTTACTATGATCTATTCATAGCAAAAAAACATGCTTTATATAGTGACCCAATGTGTACATACATGTATGTGTGTAGGTAAACAAAACTGAAGTACAACTTCTATAAAACAATATTTAATTACAGTACATTAATACACTTTATATATACTCTAGCATATTCCTTTTAATTCTGATCATGTCTACTTTATCAACTCCATGACCTACAAATGGGCTGGAAGATTAAATGTGGGAAGTCTGCTGCACACCACTTCTTCCTGCCAGGCCTNGGGAACAGGCNAACCACTGTTATATATATATATANATCTTTATATTTTGTCACTTTCCTCTCAGGGCTCTGCACAGAGGAGCATACTTCCTGGCTAGGAATCCCACAAGCAGGAGTTTGCCTGGGCTAAAATCTTGGCTCATTTTCAAAGGGTTTCCGGGTTTGGGTTTTTCTGGCGTCCTGAAGTAGTCATCTAAAGGAGGGGAAGCAGTTTCCTGTGGCTCTCTGAAGGGAGGAGCAGAGGAAAACATTCAGGGGCATCAGCTGGTTTTTATTTTATGTTCCTAACTCAAACCAGCTTCCTGTTTGCAGGGAGGTTTGGGGCTAAGCTTCTCTCTCAAAGGATCTGAGAGTCCTAAGCTCTTTTGAAGCCTGCAACAGCTAGGCTTGCTCTGCAATACTCCAACACAAAGGACTCTGCAAAATGACTCTCCCCTACTGATAATGTTTTTCCCTCTCCTCTCTTCAAAAAGGTAGTAAGCTTCCCCCTGCTCTACAGAGTGGAGGTAAGCCTGGACACCAGGGCCTAATGCACCCGAGGGCCATCAGTTGTGTGCAGCCGTGTATTGCACCAGCTCATCAACAATGATATGCACAGCTTTTCCCACAGCACTGGGAGTCTTAGCCTCTCAATGGTGGGAGTACTTTACCATGGCAATCAGTCTAGGATTCTGCCCCATTCTCAGGGATCCTGCAATATAAACTAGTGCACCAATGAGTTCCAGTGACTATCATCTTTCAGCTGAAATATNACTGTACCTCCCAAATGTTCTCCCAGTTTCAGGCCTTGCCTGCTACAGTCTTTTCTCAAAACGGCAGGTCAGACTGATTCTTTTAAACATAAATGACATCATGACATTATTCAAATCCTTCCAATGGCTCCCATCTCCCCTAAAGTTCAAATTCAAACACTTGACTTAAACCTAGAAAGTCCTAAATCACCCAGCCTCTGGCTATTTCTCTAAGATCATTTCCTATACTCTCTTTTCTCCCTCTACCCCAGCCACCTCTGTCTTCACAAGCACCTTAAGCAGATCTAGTGTACTCCTTGACATCTGCTATTCCTTGGATTCAACAGTTCTTCCCTTAGCTTTTCTCACGGTGAATCTACTCAGGCCTTTGCTCAGAGGCTGTCTCCTCAGAAAGGGCTTTGCAGAATCCNCTGTCATCATTTCTGGCCTTTCCTCAGCTTGACTTTTCCTCATGGCACACACAGGCTGGTGAGACAATCACCTCATCTCTGCTTCCTCATCACACAGAAGCCCTCAAGGACAGGGTTTAGATTTCCATCACTTATTCATGTATCCTAAGCATTAAAAAAAAAAAACTAATTTATTTTTATGTATATGAGTGTTTGCATGCATGTATGTATGTGTACAACATGCATGCCTGGTGCCCGAGGAGGTCAGAAGAGGGCATCAGATCCCCTGGAACTGGAGTTACAGACAACTGTGAACTGCCATGTGGGTGCTGGGAACTGAACCTAGGTCCTCTATAAGGACAGCAAGTGTTCTTAACCACTGAGCTATCTCTGCANCACACTAAACCACACCTTCCATATAGGAGGCACTTGATGGTGAACCTACTACTATTTTCTGCCAGACTGCAGAGCATCACGCTGCCTGCTAAATTCACATCTCTCTACCTGCAGATTAAGAGCAGCCCTCAGACCTCAGAAGAGACATTTCTTTGTGCAATGGATGGTGATTAACTCAGAACTAGCCAGGCAGTGGTGGTACACACCTTTAATCCCAGCAGGAGGCAGAGACAGATAGCTCTCTGGGAGTTCCAGGTCAACTTGCTCTACATAGAGAGTTCCAGGACAGCCAGGGCAACATAGAGAGATCCTGTCT
>LZPO01044600.1:20936-38180 GCA_001675575.1 Neotoma lepida | reverse complement strand
AACTCACAAAGTAGATCAGGCTAGCCTCACACTTAAGAGATGCCTGCCTCTGCCTCCTGAGAATCAGTTTTCTTTAAGGGAGGTTCACCACATTTCAGTGGANGGCCCCATACCCCTAAGTATGTGGGCAGCACAAAAATCACTATGGGTTATCAAAAAAAGGGGGGATATGGAGAAATGGAGGACATATCTGGGAGGAGTTAGGGAGAGGACCAGGAGGGGAGTGAATAAAAGGGAAAAAAAAGAGGCACTTGATATATTTGATGAATTGTGGCTGTCTGGCAGAGGTTTCAGGAACAGCAAAGGATCAGTCATGAAAAAGCCCAGAAAAACTGGAGTATTTCAGTTAATAGAGTTGCTCTACTCTAAAACTGGTTGTGCTCACTAGTTTTTTGTTTTGTTTTGTTTTGTTTTTGTTTTTATACCCCAATCAAAGTCCCTCCCTTCCCCTATCTACTCCTCCTCCACTGTTTCTCTTCAGATACAGGCAGGNATCCCATGGATATGAGCCAGCCTTGGTNTATCAAGTTACAGTGAGACTAGGCACCTCCTCTTCTATTAAGGCTGGATGAGGAAATACTGTAGGAGGAAAAGGTCCCAGAGCAGGCAACACAGTCAGAGACAGCCCCTGCTCTCACTGTTNGGAGTCTCACATGAAGACCAAGTTACACAACTGTAACGTATATGCCAATGGCCTAGGTCAGTCCCATGCAGGCTCCCTGGTTGTCAGTTCAGTCTCTGTGAGCCCAGGTTATCTAGTTCTATGGGTTTTCTCGTGTTTTGTTTTCTTTTATGTCAACTTAACAAGCAAGAATTATCTGGGAAGAGGAAGCTCAATTGAGGAACCGCTTCCATCAGATCGTCTTAGGCCAAGTCTGTGGGGCATTTTCTTGATCAATGACTGATGCAGAAGGGCCCAGCCCACTGTGGGTGGTGCCATCCCTAGGCAGGTGGTCCTATGAGGTACAGAAAGCAAACTGAGCAAGCCACGGGGAGCAACCCAGTAAGTGGAGTTCCTNCACGGCCTCTGCTTCTGTTCCTGCCTCTGGGTTCTTGCCCTAACTTCCCTCAATGATGNACTACAACTGAAAGTGAAATAAAACCCAACCCAGGCTGGTGAGAGGGCTTAGTGAGTAAAAGAATGTGCTGCTAAGCCTAATAACTTGAGTTTGATCCCTGGGACCCACATGGTTGAAGGTGAGAACATACTCCAGCAAGAAGTTGTTCTCTAGTTTCCATGTGTATGTGTGCAATGCATATATGCAAGCAAAACACACACACACACACACACACACACACACACACACACACACATATGATTTAAGAGTATATGGGGATAGAACTGAAGAACTCCATCTACATAGCTTTGGGAAAATCATCATCTGTGCAGGGATGCTCCTGTTGGATGGATCACAAATACCCCTGAAGTAAGTCCAGTAAGCTCACTTGTTCGCTAAGCTACACTTGGTGAAATCATTCCTTTAATTCAGCTTGTTGGTGCTTGTTGGTTACCTGCTATGAGCAGACANCTGTTTATGTCTCCCCAGGAAAAGTTAAGGCAATATTGGCCTTGAACATGAGGCAATCCTCCTGCCTCAGTTTCATGAGTGCTACGATTACAGGTGTATATCACCATACCCAGATCCAGAGTTCTGAAAAATCCAAATGCCAAGAAAATATAGCCAAGAAACATGTAAGCCAACTGTTTACAGCTAGCGACTTGAGATACAACTGCATCAAAGTAAATCCACTGCTCTAGAAACATCGTTCCCACAGCAGCAAAGACTCAAGAACAGAGCACCCACTGCATACCCTGCCATGATCTCCAGATCCACAACGCAGTCTAAAGCTGGAAGGGCACCATGTTAAGGGCCTGAGCCAGCTCTTGCTTCAGCGGGTGGAGAGTGTTACAATGGAGGAAAGCCTTTCCCAGTCNGAAACTGGTGTCATCTTTCCACTGAAGCCAGGCTCCTGGAGGGCAGNGTTCTACAGTAGCCTATAAGAGAGCTGACACACCCACCACTCCCAGTGTGAACTAGACATATCATATCCTCAAGAGAGAAAGGAAGTAGGCAACATTTCCTTCACTCTACTAAGAGAAAGGGGTAACTTCATTAAAGCTTATGAGAGAGAGGGGAGAGAGAGAGAGAGAGAGAGAGAGAGAGAGAGAGAGAGAGAGAGAGAGAGAGTGAGTCTTGTATTTAGGTGCCCTTCTGGCTCTAGTTAATAACTGAGTAGTGGGAGGAAACAAGTGGTTCAGAGGTGTAAGACTACTCACTAATTCATACTAGATAAAACTGTATTTTCTAACTGCAACTTATGAATAGGACTTGAAATCAATTTAGTTAGTAATGAGTAAACAGAACAAAAATAGATCATGCAGAATCAAGTCAGAAAGTAAAGTATATTAATAAAAAGTCTGAAATATTAATAAAAGTCTGAAAGCTGGGGCTGGAGAGATGGCTCAGCAGTTAAGAGCACTGCTGCTCTTCCAGAGGACCCAGGTTAAACTTCCAGCATCCACATAGTAGCTCACAACTGTCTTTAAGACCAGTTTCAGGAAATCTGATGCCTTCTTCTGACCCCTAAGGGTACTGCACACAAATTGTGTAGAGACATACATGTAGGCAAAAATACTATGAAATAAAAATAAATCTTTGTTTTGGAATTTTAATGTTTTTAACTTATGTGTCTGTGTACAGGTGTGTGTGCATGAGTGCAGGTGCCTGCAGAAGCCAGAGGTGTCAGATGCCCCTAGAGTTGGAGTTACAGGTGGTCATGAGTCTCCTGACATGGATGCTGGAAATCAAACTTGGGTTCTCTGAAGAGATCAGTATGTGCTCTTAACTGCTGAGCCATCTCACCAGCCACAAATTGTTTATGATTTATTTATTTGTTTACTTATTTATTTATAAGTCTAGGATGCTATGGGGATCCCATCCATACTCCTCAAAACCATCAGAAATGGTCTACTACAGAGTAATTCAGTGTGTGACAAAGATCACAAAAAGAACAAAGTCCTTGACAATGAGACTGGTGACATCTGGACAGGTTCACAGAAGGTGGCCTGGCCTAATGCTACAGAGTAGGGATTCGGGGTTTCCTTGGTATTTAGAGATGAGGTTTCCTTCAAAACTTTGAGGCTAGGCACTGTGGCANACACAGGATTTATTTTGCTACATTTATTTATTTTGTGTGTACCTATGTACATGCTGCACATACATCACTGAAAGGAGAACTTGGGGGAGTCTGTGCTCTCTTTTCACCNTGTGAGTCCTAGGGCTCAATCCTGGGCCATTAGACTTAGCAGCAACTGTCTTTACCTGCTGAGCCATCTTGCTGGCCTCTTCACAGGACTCTGACAGGTGAAAACACAGAAGGAATTCTCAGAGGAAANTGTATGAGGAAAAGTCTGATGGCAGGAGACAACAGAGATGGTAAAATCATGCTCCAGAGAATTCTAAGTCTAGAGAGGTAGAATGCAAGGGAACCAGGAAGAATTTGCTTGTTTAAGGCAGGTCCTGCCTGGCCTGATACTTGCTCCATAGCACAGGCTGGCCTCAAACTCATGGTAATCCTCCTGTTTTAGTCTCTTGAGTTTTGGGATCACAGGCATATGCCACCATGTCTTGCCCTTGAAAGGACCTTGAGTGCCAAACTAAGAGGGTAATCTTTAGGTCCTGGGAGTCCATGGGAGGAACCCAAGCNAAGCTCCAACACAAACCTACACANGAGACAGTTCTGAGGCTGCCAGAGTAGCTCAGGTGTGAAGTAATGAAGCCTAGACAAGCATAAAGACAGTAGCTGGAGAAGAGAAATAACATCCAAAAGCCACAAAGCAAATAAAACTGGCAATAAATGGGCACTGTACAACTCTGGAGGAAATAAAACAACATTCTGAACCTCAGAAATAGCAAAGTAAAGCAGTGATGTAGTCAAAATCCAGACCTGGGTCTACACAAGAGATAGGGCAGTGTGCTGTTGGGGTGCTGGGGGTATTTAGGAGGAACCACAGAGCACTCCATTCAGCAACATAAGCAGGACAAATGCTTGGAGAGTTAGGACTTGAAATATTTATTGATAAGTGTTCACAAGAAGACAGGAGAAGACAGAAAACAGGGAGAGAAACTAAGCAGAGCTTTGGAGAAANCCCACTTTTAGTTATGGAAAAGATGAGGTACCTGGCGTAGAGGGAGCAACAGGAAGGCAGCGGAGGGAGGGCTCCTACAAGGGAGCACCCGTCAACATGAGCACCACAAGGAGCCGAGACTAGGATTCCTCAGATTTCAGAGCCATCCACCCCCGGCCCAAGAAGCCCCAGGCTGTTAAACAGGACACAGCCCAGAANGGTAGGCAGGGCCTCAGCTGTTCTTAGTCAAGCTCTCAGCCTCACCTCTCGGGCTTGCTCACTTGCTCTGATAGAGAGACTCCTTGCCTGGACCAGGCATAGACTGAAGGTTTTCTCTTTCTTTCTTAGTGTGAGGGACCACCACACCGGGAGTCGGCCCGTGCTATGAAGGGGCTGCCCCCTCATGATGGGGAACTAAGAAGCTAAAATCACTTTGAAAAAGCCAGGATTTGGCTGACCTCGAACCGGTGAGAAGTCTCCAACACCGAGAGGAAAGCGCTATCTGTTTTTGTTGCCATCTTGTTACCCCAGCTTCCTCTTCCCNGCCCCCCNGCTTCTCAATCCCACTCAATGCAAGTGACAAACCCCAGGGATGCAAGTCATTCCAGACAAATGGTGGCCTGTTGCTTTCATAAACAAGCACGCCAGAGACCCTGCTACCTCTCCCTCCCTTCCTAGAGGTTAAGAGAAACTGTTTACAGTCTCCTGTCTATTCTCTACACTCTAATCCCACAAAGCACATTCCCACCCCCCACCTCCTGACTCTAAGAACTGCCACTTAACACAAAAGCTGCAGAGGAGCCCATGGCCAGCAGGCTTTCGACAGAAACTTTGGCAGCTGCGTGAGACCCAGTGACTGGACCTGGGAGACAGAAGGACTCTGGCGATTCAGAGACCAAAGTGTCATCTGGTGAGAGGTAATTAAGAGCAAAAAGGATCCTTCCAGGGCAGGCAAACAGACCTGGTCTTTATCCACTGTGGATGATTTAGGGTTGCTCTATCTTCCACAAAGCCCACCAGAAACCAGTGACTCCAATATGACAGAAACCAAGCTCTCCTGCTCGACAGTTCAGACTAGTGGGGGCTGAGTTCTCCTATGCTGGGATTAAAACAGTGTCAGCTTCTAGGGAAGGTCAGTCTGCTACTGTGTGAAGAGATAGTCCTAGAGATCCTCTCTCCCAAGTCCCCGGAGACCAGCAAACTAGAACAAAGATTGCCCAATCTTGGGCCAGCAATCAAATTACTTCAAGACCCCCACGAGGCCTAGACAGCAGTTCCTACCCCTCGCCTATATCCCTTGCCCTTGTCCTGTGAGGTTATATGCATCCACATGTATGTGGCATCTTCTATAGCTTCCCACCTTGTTTTCTGAGACAGAGTCTACTACTGAAGCTGGAGCTGGCTGATCCGGCTGATCTGGCTGGCCAACAAGTCTTAGGGAGCCAGTGCTGGCACAGTGTGTACCAGTGTCCATCTTTTTAAGTGGGTGCTGGGGATCAAACTCAGATCCTCCTGCTTGTGTGGCAAGCATTTTACTAACTGACTCACCTCCTCAGGCCCCACCTCTTTTTTTTGAGATAGGTCTCCCTAAGCGTCTAGGATGGCCTAACACTCTGGGACCCAAACAATCTTCCTACCTCAGCTTCCAGGTAGCTGGGACTACAGGTGGACAAAACCATACCTGGTTTGCAAGGTTCTGAATAAAAAACAAGAAAGAGTTATTCATCTGCATGTTAAAGCTTTCCAGAGTCACATCTGAAGTCCCTGCTCCTTCTGGGGTTGAAAGAGAAATGCTAGAGGCCAGGAGCTGCAGGTCAGACTGAACAACATGGAGGATCCCTGTGTCAAAAAAGAAAACAAAAAAAAGAAAAGCTTCCCAAGGGGTCCTAAGAGTCAGGGTTTCTCTGTGTGCATCTCTGTGAGTTTGAGGCTAGCTTGGTCTACATAGTAAGTTCCAGGACAGCCAGGGCTACGTAGAGAGACCCTGTGTCAAAAAAAAAAGTCACATTATCAGTACTGAGATAAGTCTCTAAAAATGGGTTCTGGCCTCTCCTCAGTATACGGCTGCAACAAGAGGAAAGGAGGTTTTCCTCATGCCAGACTGCCAGATGTAGTCAGACCTGGCCATGTCTGGACCTTGCTGCAACCTATGGTCAATATCAAGACACCTGCTTCCAAGGTAACTGGCACTGCAGTGTTAGAAAAGCCTGGTTTTCTATGCAGATGAAGGGAGCATCAGCCCGAGCGAGAGGGAACGAAGGGCCTCTTGCTAAAGAGCCCAGTTACAGCACAGTCACCATCATGTGCCCACGTCCAGTAAGCAGCCTTAACAGCACAGTGCCTGGGCAGAGGAAGCCTTCTGACCCTCTCTTACTTTTCCATGGTTACCAGAAAAGCAAAGATAGGAGAGTTCAATTCAGACAGGATGGGGGAGGGGATTTTTCCCCTCTAATGTCAGACTTCTCTACACTAAGACCAGAATCACAAAGCTCTATGAACCTAAGTCTGGTCCTCAAAAGAGCCTAAGTAAAGCCAGATGTGCAGCATACACCTATAATCCCAGGGAGTTAAAGGCAAGAGGATTAGGAACTCAGCTACATAGTGAGTTTGAAGGCAGCCTCAAACTGTATGAGACCCTCAAGAAGGGACATTTACCAATCCACACAGCCGAGTTGTCTCCCTTGATCTCCTGGTTTCCACTTTGTCAGCAGGAAGAATACTACAGTTCCTTGCCAAGATGACCTGGGTAAAGTGAATGGGTGGCTGAGAAGATGGGTGTGGGGAGGGCTCTAGTGCTCCAGGCAGACTTGGGCCTCAAGACGCCTTTCCATGTCCTAAGGCCTTCTTCACTTTCCCAGATGTAGCAAGGGCTTTCATAGAAATCCCCTCCTGTGGACTTTGCCCTTTCTTCTTGCTGAAAAATTTTCTAGGGTTCCTTGTTGCCAGCTAAACAAAGTGTAAATATTTGCACCTAGCATCACCAGCCCCTCAATCTAATTCAATTTCCTACTACTTACCTAAAAGAAACATTTGTCAATCCAGGTTATTTATTACTCCCAAAAGGAGCCTCAGGGCTTTAGCTTGTATTTCTTCTACCAACACATACTGAAATCCTAGCTCTCATGCACAGATCAGTTCAAATGTCACACATCCCCTGAGTCTGAACTTTCAGTGGTCTCTCTGTGTATTGAAATTATGGGATGTTTTCTCCATGATTTTCTTCTTTACATTACCCATGAGTAAACTCTTTTCACAAAGCATGTGTCACTTAAAAAGCATCAAAACATTTTATTTATTTATTTATTGGTTCTATACAGGGTTTCATTGTGTAGNCCTGGCTGTCCTGGAACTAGTTCTGTAGACCAGGCTTGCCTTGAACTCACAGAGATACTTACAAAAATAATGAAGACTTATTATTTCAAATTCAAATTTACAGAATTTCAGCGGCAGTTACCATAATCTAACTCTCNCTGAGGTAACCGATACTTACAAGTGCTATTTATAGCCTCACTTTTTCTGTGCATATACTACTAAATATGTATGTTTTCACAAAAATATAAGTAATCATTAACAGAGTGTTTTACAAACTTGCTGTACATGTATGTGCTCTCCACATGTATCTTATACTTCACTGTATGTCAGTACAGACAGACTGGCTTCATTCTTTTTAGCAGATAGAGGAAATCTCTTTTCATACAAGTATGCCATTCTGTCCAGAGCTATTTGGAAAACATCAAAGAGTTCACTATTATGAAAAATGAAGTATTTCTTCTAGTGAGTTATGGTGATATATTGTTTGTAATCTAGGAAATAAAGGTTGCCTAAAGATCNGAGGACAGAGCCAGCCACGGAGGACAGGCNGTGGTGGCACACACCTTTAATCCAAGCACTCAGGATCCAGAGGCAGAGATCCGTCTGGATTTCTGTAAATTCAAGGCCACACTGAGCTACAGGAGATTAATCCAGGCTAAAAGAGAAACAGAGCCAGGCAGTGGTGGCACAAACCTTTAATCCCAGCACTAGGAAGATTGGAACAGGAAGTGATACAGCTGGATAGAGAAAGGAATATAAGGCAGGAGGAGATAAGAACTGGAGCTCTTTCAGGCTGAGGAGTTGATGAGGTAAGAGGTGGTGGCTGTGGCTTGTTCTGCTTCTCTGATCTTTCAGCTTTCACCCTGATATCTGGCTCCGGGTTTTTATTAAGACCAACTAGGATTCATGCAACAGTTATTACCAGATTACACTAGACACTGGATTCACAGTATGACTGAGCTGTCACATACAGTCAAAGTTTCTTTGACTGTATCCGTAGCCTCACATCTTCATGTAGTCTTAGTGGGGTTTGTTTATATATATATATATTTTTAAAATGCTTTCTTTTTCCTTGTTGTTGTTGGTCTGTTTTGAGACAAGGTCTTCCTGAGCCCAGGCTGGCCTCAAACTTTTGATCCTTCTGCCTAAGTCTTAGAAGTTCTGGGACTTGAGGGATGCACCACAAACATCAGCTTCACCAAACTGTTTAAATAGAAATTTCACTGCAGTAACAAATTAGAAACTTAGTGGGTTATAAAATTAATATGTTTTCACACTGACTTCAAATTCTTAGACTGATGCTTTAAATCCCAGTACTCAGGAGGCAGAAGCAGGTGAATCTCTAAGTTTGGGGCCAGCCTGGCCTATAGAATGAATTCTAGGATAGCCAGGGCTACAGAGAAACTCTGTCTTNAAACAACCCCCCCACCCCAAAAAGCTTCTTTGACTGAAATTATAGCACTGATACAATTCTCAATTATTTCAATATAAATGAATTAGCCTCCCCTAAAGAAAAATTAATTCTCTACCTTGTTGAAGGCATTGCTACTACAAAACATGCTCATAACCCCAGTAGCTTTGATCTAACATGGAAAATTAGGGCTCACCCCTACCCCTGTGAATTCACTAGTTTGACTTACTTTCCATGTATGAGTGTTTTGCCTGAAATCATGTCTGTACACCACATGTGTGCCTATGTGTCCAGAGAGGCTAGAGGTGGGTATCAGATCTCCTAGAACCATGGCAGTTACACAGATGGTTGTGAGCTGCCATGTGGATCTGGGAATTGAACCCAAGTCCTTTGAAGAGCCCAGTGCTCATAATCATAGAGCCATCTCTCTAGCCCCTAGTCTGGCTTTTAATTGTAACAAACTTATTATAGCAAAGAAATAAATGATAATGTAGTTAGTATAAAAGAGAACCTTGTGGGCTAGAATGATGACTTGGTGGGAAAGAATGCTTGCTGGACAAGTATGAGGACCTGCATTCACATCTCCAGCACCCATGTAAAAAGTTGGTGTGATCCTATAAACCCTGGCACCATGTGGGTAAAGAGAAGACTGCTAGGGAATGCTGGTCATTGGGCTAGTTCCAGGTTCAATGATTTTGTCTCAAGGGAACAAGGCAGAAAGTGATAGNGCAGGACATCTGACTTCTCAGGTCTCCAAGTGTGAGCATGTGTACACACATGCATATACACTACACACACAAAGAACATGACTAACCCTTTCAATTAGTATTGTTGACACAAGTTAAATCATTGGCAAGGAAAAGGTACTACGGATGTGTTAAATGTTGGAACAAAAGATACTGAACCTGCAAAAAGGGACTTCTCACAAACGGAAACCAGAAGGAATAGAATTTTACCAGCAAATTAGAACCAAGTTCCTTGACATTCTACAAATCTTTGTGCTCTGTTACTATTAGCAACCCCTTACAGCTGTGAAGTTATTTGGGTCTTACATCGCTCTTTCATGGTCACTAAATCTCGTTTAAGCTTCACCACAGCCCTGGAAGGCAGGCCTGGGTGTGAGCAATGCAGGGGAGCACGCCTTGAGACCCACGTTTTTGCACTTACAGTGTGGTCACACTTGACTACTTGAGAGAAGAAATCAAAACCATACAGATCTGAGGTCAGGTAAGGGCAGACATCTGCTCGAGGAAATGTATAACCCTGGAGCCCATGCAGATAAAGGGAGTCAGGTGAGCAGGTGGCCTCGTTTCTGTTCGTGTTCAAATTCACCCAATCCTGTCATCATCCAGGTCAGTCCTAACANGGCGCATTTGGGATAGTTTTTGTTTTTCACAAACATATAAAGATTTCACTCAGCATCCTCCATAATTTAAAAAACAAAGTTGGTTATAGGCTAAAATAACAAACAGGTACAGTTGGAGGGAAATATCCAACATTACACTAGGCCCTCCTCAAGAACATGAGAGACTCNATCAGCCTGTCAAACAATACCTCAGATGAAAACCCAGCCATACCCTCTGCCACAGATGACCAAAGCATCTGTTGGTTTCCACTCCGCACCAATTCTAAAAGCAGCAGCAATTGCTTGTGGCTCACAGGCATCTGGAACCACACAGCTGCAACAACTTTACATTCAATTACCCACAGACCCACAAGTTAAATGCTTCCTAATAGTACCACAGGGCAAGCTGCGGGGAAAGTCAGGCAAGTGCGGGGGTGAGAAGAGAAACAAGAATACAAACAGGCAAAGGTTACAAGATGATGGCTCTAAAGCAGCAGCTGAGAAACTCTCACTGCACTGACCTCTCTAGGGAAGGTTATGGAAAAGAGTGAGCATGTGTGTTCACAATTGTTTTTTTTGTTTGTTTGTTTTTGTTTTGTTTTTGAGATTGGGTGTTATGTAGCCCAGGCTGAATTCTCTATGATCTTGATGATAAGATGAATGATCTTGAAGTCCCCAGCCTCCAGTTCCCATTTCCCAANTGTTGAGATTACAGGCCTGTGCCACTATACCCTGGTAAAAATGTGTATTTAAAACAAACAAACAAAACACACCTTCTCCAACCCATACACTATTCACTGGCTATAGCAATGGTAGGCATTCTTTTGAAAATGAAGATTCTCTTGGGAGGAATACAGAGTAAAGATTAAGTTTGGACTTTGGAGTGTCCTACTACACACTCTAACTGTTCTCAGTCCCCAACATGCATGGTGGAAACAATTATTCATGATAAACTATTATGTTTCATAAACTTTTCTCTGTGTTATATTTCATGTATTTTCGAAAGTTTTGTTTCTTTGTTACATGCCAGCACCTGTAAGAGGTCAGATGAACATGTGGAGAAATGGCCAGAAGCACCACTGAATCAGGCAGATCTCAAAGACTGAGGAGAAGTGTAGTGTCTCATCAAGTGGAAAGGAATGTTCAAATGCCAAAGCACAGGGTGGGAGGTCTGGCTCCCAGGTACAGCACTTGCCTATTAGATTAAGGCCTTGGGTCCTAATCCTANCACCAATAAAAAACAAAATTTCCAAAGAACAACAACAACAAAAAGAAAAACCTACAAAACCTCCATTCTCATGAAGCCTCTAAAAGAGCATTTGACGGGGGGTGGGGGTGGGGTCGGTAATATCAGCCTTATGGTTGCAAGAAGTGTTCCAAGATCTTCAAGTAGATTTAAATCTCAACTGTGAACGAAGGAAAGAGGAGAGAAAACATCCTCAGTCTCATCTCAGTTGGGGAGGGTGAGATGTGTGAGCTCAGAAACATTAGGACAGTCTGAAAAAGCATTGCACACAGTTCCAGTTGTGGTGAGATGGAGTAACAGGTACTCCCCAGCAGTCTAGGAGGAGAATCTGCACTGTGAACCTTTCTAAGTGTCCTTCAAAACCAGAGTAAGAAGCATTATGAATGCAAATGGCATGTGGGTGCTCCCTGCACCCCCAACACACAGTAGCTAGAGCAGCAAGAGGGCTGTGAGTTTGAACCCAGACTACAAGGGTTCAAATCCATTNTTAGCAAGGATTTGTTCCCAAAAAGTAAAATACAAGAACAGCCTATGTGCTTGCTGTTAAAAGTGCCGGACGGTGGTAGCGCACGCCTTTAATCCCAGCACTTGGGAGGCAGAGGTGGGTGGACCTCTGTGAGTTCGAGACCAGCTTGGACTACAGAGTGAGTTCTAGGACAGCTAGGGTTGTCTATACAGAGAAAACATGTCTTGAAGAACAAAAACAAAAACAAAAACAAAAAAAACAACAAAAAACAAAGTGCCGAGTAAGGACAGATGTGGAAAAATATCAACATCCAAAAATTCAAATCCTAAGGATCCACATTGCTCAGCACGGCTGTTAGGCTCACTTTTATTCTCCCTTAATCCCTGCCCCCTTTAATTTTCAAATTTAAAATTCTAAATGTGAGGTAATAGAAGTTAAGGGTGGGGGTAGCACAAGCCTCTAATCCCAGCACTGGGAGGCAGGGCCGAAGCAGGAGAATTACCATGAGTTCAAGGCTAGCCTGGGCTACATAGGAAGTTCCTGTCTTAAAGAAAAATAAATAAGGCAAAGCCAAGCTGAACAGCTGCCATCCTCATGAGATCAGCCATGCTTGCAAGAGACCATCACCAAACAGTCTGTGGTCTCCTGATGTCCTCTCAGAGAAGGGGTGGGAAGGTCACTGCACCTTTGGAGATTCCAGCGGCTTCCCTGCACACCCAAACACTCCTATGTGATTCTGCCTTAACTGCATGTGTACCAGCAGGTGTCAAGGCGTCTGGGGAGGAGCTAGAGCTTTAGGCTGGGGAAGGTTAGTGGGCAGAGCTCCATCTATGAGGCTATGGAGAAGCCATCATCCTTGTCTTGTTAAGACTTTCCAGTATGGCAACTCTGGGGTTCCCCACATGCCTGTCACCCCTTCTCCATGCTCTGTAGCAAGCACAAGAAACTTACTGGCTCCCCAGGGTGGATTCTAGTGGAATGCGACTTTGGTTTNTCACTGGGACTTTATGAGGAAGGAGTAGGTGCTGTTTATGTCTCCCCAGGGATGGAATTCTCACAACAGTAGAACAGTAAACACCAAAAAAGGTGGGTTAGCCTCCGTCTACACTCTGTGAGTGCTAGAGAAGAGCTGAGAAAAGGCAGCTGACAGAAAACCCTTTGCTCTGCACTGAAAAAAGAGCAGAAAAAGGAGGCTTAGCTTGTGGCAGTGCAAACAGANGTCTAACATAACAAAGCCTATTGGAAACACTGTAGCTTTTCCCCTAACAACACTGCTGCCTGAACATGAAGTAAAACCAACAGATACTCCAAGGACAGCTTGATAGCCGATGTTCTCAGAGAAGCTTAGTTTGAATAAACATAGTCCCAGATTTCAAGCCCTTGACTGTTCTCCAAAGGCCGGTGATAGCAGTTCCAAGCCCAGCTAGAGTCAGGGGCTGGGGGTGGGGCAGAGAACCAGGCAGAAGCCTCACATCCACCTGTATTTCCTCATTCATCAAGAAAGGAAAACACTCAGGTGACAACTGGATGTGAAGTGGGAAATTCCAAGGTCCAATTGGTAGGAACTCAAGCCCATTCATACGGTGAGGGTGGAGCTCTGGGACATGATATAGTGTGGTGGTAGAGTGTTTGCCTAACCAGTCTCTGGGTTTAATCCTGGCAGAGCAAAAGAAAAAAGAATTACCAAAGGCTGATCCAACAGGATAACTTGGCCTAAACAGCCAAGTGAGAGAGGGACTCTGGAGTGAGTGCAGCCAAGGAGAGGAGCAGAGCTTCTGGAGACACTCAAGAGCCTCAAGAGGCCAGGGTATTTTTAGACTGTAAAGAAGAGGTGTTATCCTCTCTCAGTGAGAATCACTCCAAGGCTTGGGGCTCCAGAAGGAAGGTGACCAAACAAAACCAGAAAGGAGCACTGTTCAGGCATTTCAAGATACTTCATAAGCCTCAATACCAGAACCTATCACAGCTAGGCATGGTGGCAAACGTCAACAATTCTAGCTCTGAGGAGGCTGAGGCAGGAGAACAGAGAGTTGCAGGGAGGGACATGCTAAGCTACTGGCTGAGAGACCTCTATTCTCCATCATCTATCCCAAGTGGAGAGTTCAGAGAGTATGTATCAAGCAATAAAATCTGTTCATTCCTAGGAGTGAAAGTAAGCTATTCCTGGAATGGTGAGATGGAGAACTGGCCTGGGCTCACCAGATGCTATCCTCTAGTTTCCTACTCCTGATTGGAAGGTTAATTCCTGGGGAACTGTCTTAGTAAGACAACTGACTCCATAGGTCTGACCTCATGGCAGTGTAATTCTGCTAGATCCACCCCAATACAGCTTACACAGCTACGAGTCTACAAAACAAGAAGAATAAAAAAACCAGAAAAGAGCATATGTCCCAAGCTGGACTGATGTAGTATCAATAAACTTAGTGAGGATTTGGGCATGAAACCAACAGATGTCAGCGATACAGTACTTAGGCCATAAGTACTATAACTGACAGTGGGCTTCTCATAGAACTTAATATATACACACCTACCAAACTCCACTCCAAGAGGCTCTGATTCCCTACAATGAGAATGGGTCCTGGAACAAGGTTTACTTTTTCTTTGGTTTTTCGAGACAGGGTTCCTCTGTGTAGCTTTAGAGCCTGTCCTAGATCTCTCTGTGTAGCTTTAGAGCCTGTCCTAGATCTCACTCTGTAGACCAGGCTGGCCTCGAACTCACAGAGATCCACCTGCCTCTGCCTCCCGAGTGCTACTTTCTTCATTTTTTGAGACAGGGTTTCATATAATTCAGGCTGGCGCTGGGATTTCAGGTGTGTGCTACTCTGCTTGGTTTATGTGGTAATGAAAATGGGGCTTAGGATTTCATGCATGTTATAGGCAAGCACTCCACCAACTGANCTGCATCCCCAGGCCCCAGAATAGTTATTTTTAAATGTTGTTAGTCTGAGCCCTACTAACCATGCTCCCAAGCTGTCAGCATCAAGCTAGAGCTTATGATTCACAAATACTTTGAAAATAAGTATGTTTTCCTCTACCAAAAAGACAGAAAAAGGCTTTTGATAATAATATCTGGGCTCACATACTGAANAACGGCTGAAATTAGATTATTGCTAGTCTTCACTCTTTAATGAATCCTACCTACACACTCTTCTTAGAGCTACCACATTAAAAGGCCCAAAGTAACACCATATAATCATACAGAAAAAGAACAAGAACAGCTGTGCAATCATAAAGCTGGGCTAGAAGAAAATCTGAAGAAATAATATACAACCTAGACCAGATTAATAGTGACTAAGAAAGATGATTTTAAAACGACCCTTTAGTACAGGAATCCTTTTGTGTCCCTAACTTCAATCCTGCCTGCTCAGCCTAAGTCCATTTCTGTCCCTTGTAAAAATAGAACCACCCAAGCTCCCTCTACACAAAAATCTTGAGAAACTTTAGGAAAAGAGGGGGAGAGAAAAGGATTAGCTACCAAGAGCACACACATTTCATTCCTAAGGAAAACACAGCCTCAGCTGAGACAAGAAGTGGGAAGAGACAAATGTACAGGATCTGGGCTTGGAAGGCATCTACAACCGAGAGCGTCAAGCCCTTCAAGGATCTGCAGACCTGGCCTGACATTTCAAACCAGTCCTCTCCAATTTACACCACTGTAGAAAGCTCCTTCCCCGTGAAAAAGCTTGATAAAATCTCGTTGCTCGTTTAATTTCCCTATAGTCATTAAACCCAACCTTTACTGCCGGCTCTCTCATCTTAGCTTTAAGCCATATTTATCCATATTTTAATGGCTCTCTCCTAAATAAAAAGCCCTGAAGGAGCAGTGCCCTTTCTATTTCCTTTCAACCATTTCATTACTCCTGGTTTTGACTTCTCAAGAGGATACAATTCTCCCTGATCATTTCTTATTCTTCTGGATGTCCAAGTTCATCTGCACAGACATCTTTGTCTCAACCATGTACTCCTTTCCTACTCACTATATAGTTTATAATGTAAAGAAAATGTTCCCTGTTGTCTTTAGAAAATGAAAACATGGGCTGGAGAGGTGGCTCAGAGGTTAAGAGCACTGGCTGCTCTTCCAGAGGTCCTGAGTTCAATTCCCAGCAACCACATGGCTGCTCACAACCATCTGTAATGAGATCTGGCGCCCTCTTCTGGCCTGCAGGCATACATGCAGGCAGAACAGTGTATACATAATAATAAATAAATAAAATCTTTAAAAAAAATGAAGACACACTAAAAGGACAACTAGAGATTAGTTTCAAAGTAGCAGAACTAGTCAGAGATAGTTCTGGAAGATGCGGAAATGGAGCTAGAAATAAGTGGATAATTTTGTAATACAGAGTGGTATGATTCAAAGCAAGAGAATCACAAGTTTGAGGCCTGCCCGTGCTACTAGACAGCAAGACCTTGTTTCAAGAAAAAAAATAAATNAAACACGAGGTTGCCTGAGTGAACAGCTGCATAATGCTGCTCGGACTCCTCCTTCCTTATCTCCTAAGTGGCATGTCTTTTTATCTTCAAATTTTGTTTCAAGATTAGCTACCACAGCCAGATGCAGTGGTTATAATTGTCCCAGCACTCAGGAGGCTGAGGCAGGAGGATCTCCAATTTGAAGCCAGTCTGGGCTACACAGAAGTTCCAGCCCAGCCTGGGCTATATTGAGACCATGTCTCATAAAACAAACAAAACAAAATCCAGTGTCCATGAATCCATGCCACAATTATCTTAGTTAGCATGTATTAGGGAAACTCATGGGCCAGGTCTTATGTGGGTAATAAAGCAAGCTTTTACAATAACCTTAAGTAGGAAGCCTTCACTGAGGAGTATTTGGGAAGATCATGTACCAGGTACACAGAGAGCTCATGCTCTGTCACACCATTTAAAAGGTCAGCACTGACTTCCTACTGGGAACAAGGATGTTTAACGGTGATGCCAGAGATGTTTTTCTTTCACTGTTTTCCTAGAGTGACCCTCTCTTGCCTCAGGACTCACAGTTCAAATATCCCTTCCTCTGTCAAATCTTTCCTAATTTCCTGCCCCTGTAATTCCATTGACAACTTAGTGCATATTTCTAGAACAGCACTTACCAAGCCTGGTTGTAATTACTTGTTTACATATCTAATTTGGCTATAAGCTCTTTTGTGGCAAGGATAATGTTTTATTCATCACTGGTTATTCACCCAATAGGCACTCAACAAATACTTGTTGAACATATTAATGATGACAGACATGGGACGTCTTAAAGAATGGCCATGGTACCTTCCAAAGTCTAGACACTTCATGGTAAGTACTCACACTACAGGTTAAACTCCTTTTTTTTTTTTTTTTTTTT
>LZPO01044600.1:0-14684 GCA_001675575.1 Neotoma lepida | reverse complement strand
CCTGCCTCTGCCTCCCGAGTGCTGGGATTAAAGGCCTGCGCCACCACCGCCCGGCGTGGATGAGTTTTAATTAGCAATGATACAACATGGAGCTATCAAAAGGCCCTTATAGCACTTTCTTCAAAACCAACAATTCTATGAAATCAACTTTATTGATCCTTGAGTACCAGCGATTCTCCATGAAATGAAAGCATAAACCTGAAGTTCCTGAAAATGAGCTGCCTACACTATCCAGAGCTTAATTCTAGACAGGGCTATCACTATTTTGCAGACTTGTCTTCAAGGAGCATTGATCACACAATTCCGCTATAAATTACTACAGTAAGGAAAAATGTATGAAATTTTGCCAAAAATAATGTATAAAGATGTGTGTGATGGCACACACCTTCAATCCCAGCGGGCAGAAGCAGGTGGTTATCTGTGAGTTTGAGGCCAGTCAGGGTTGCATAGTTGAGACCATCTCAAAAGAACAAACAAAAGTATAGATGTCTACTGTCTTCTGTGTTCAAAACATTTTCAAACCTGTAAGAAAGGTCTACTATCAATTTCATCCATAATTTTGGGGCAACACAAACCAACTGCATTTATCATAAAAGTATACAAAGTAAGCACTTTCTATGAAGCTTGTATAACTAAATTTGATCTGTTAATTACCTTAACTAATCAGGNACAGTTCAATGTTTAAAAGACTCCCATAAGAACTCTTTGTAAAATTATGAAACCCTTTAACACCTTGTCTTAAGAACACCTATTAGGCTGTGGCTCAGTGAGTTTAAGTGTTTGTTTTGAATGCTTGACAACCTGAGTTCAATCCCTGGTAGGAGAGAAGTGAATCCACAAAGTTGTTGTTTGATCTCCACATGCGTGCCATGGCACATGTACCCAATACACATACACATACATTTAAAAAAAAAACACCTATAATCCCTAGCCACTAAGATTTTGCTTACGTCCTGTAGTTCCCCACAAGGCAACAGTGGTACTATGAAACTAGCTTTTCACTGTAGAATGGCAAATATCTGTCATCAAATTATACNTAATTTTGAAGTCCTAAATAAGACATGCTATAAGGACTAGAATACCAAAGGTCTTCCCAAATGGCACATAAAAAGCTTTAAGGACAAGAAGCTTCTGAAAAGANCACTTCAATGGCATCCTCTCTCAAATATATCTGAGGACATTGAATTCTCCAACCAGACACAAACCTCCCAACACCAAGTTCTGATTTAATTAGTATAACTGGTTTATTTCAGGTTCACATGTCTTGCCTTCCAACTGCCAAACTTCTGTTATTTCTAAAAAAATAATCACTTTCAAAAGCAGAAATGAAAGATATATATTTAATATATAAAAGAAAATGCTAAATCTGACATAATTATATTCTTAAAAACATTCCATTTATTTACAGGTGTATAAAAAGGCGAGTTATTGGTCTACTGAGAACATGCTTCTTAGTTAGGGTGGGAGCTTTTTTCCAGGTTCCTCCAATATTCTCACTTAACTTCACCTTTCATAATCATACATGTAATTTTCATAGACCAGTTTCTCCTAATGTAAGGTTACCCTAATACAAAGGGTAGGAGTTTGGGGAGATTTTGGATTTCTGTCAAGACTACAAGATTGTCCTGAAGACTAAGCCCTCCTCAAATTAGCCCTGATAGCTCCTAAATCTGTCTTAAGAGCAATGTATCTTGGGAGTTTGTAATAACATCTGCAGCTTTCCCTGAACACCTAGAACCAAACCTCATTTCTATCTTTCTACATCTCTCATAAACACAGCCAAGTATCTTCCAACCAAGAATAAACCCTGACCTGTTTTGCCTATGTTTTTTTCCAAATAAAAAAAGGGGGGGGGGAACAACAAAGTATTCAGAAGCTAAAATGGTCCTTCTTTTCCTGAGGATTATTCACTCCCTTGTCTGCTTCTTGTCTGACTCTCAAAAGCCAGAAGGGCTTTGGGAAGCCAGAAGGAAACATGGGAAAAGAAACAGGCAATAAAACCGTTACTGGAAACTGCTACGCCCAGGCTAAAGAACTAGGTCTCCGAGGACAGCTGTTAGCAAGGGCGACAGGTGTTGCACTCCTTGGCTAAGGCATTGGATGAAGTCAGTTGGGTAAAGGACAAAATGGACAAAGGAGACGCTGAGGAATACTGTTTTTACTAGGTCAAACTTNTGCAGTAAACAGGGAAGGTTAAGTGCTGGTGAGCTGTCCAGGAAGACAAGCAGCACAAACCAACGAATTGACTACCACTGCATTTTGCAGTGGAAGTTTTTTTCATCATTTCAATCTGATGATTATCAGTTAATCTAAAAAGGGAATCAAACACCGAAGTAATAATTCACTGGCTAGATTCATTCCAAAGTTGGTCTCAAACAAGATACACTGAGTGGGACTTGAGATAAAGAAGGCAGAGATGTAAAAGAAATAGAATTACCCAGGCACAGCCCAGGCACCGGAAGCACTTGTGTTNGTGTTTTACAACACAAGCAAATCCTGTCATTGAAGACAGAACGGGTTACATTCCAAAATATAATTATTTAAGAAAGGCAAAATGCAGCAGCTAAATCTCAGTCTATATATTTTCAGAACAGTGATTCTTGCCCCAGGAGTTTCCAAGAGACCCCTCAATGCACCATGATTATTTACAAACTAGATAGGAAACATTTCTATACTCAATACAAATCTCTTCTAGGTTGAAAACTTCATCCTTTGAGAAATCTATGAAAACAACTATACAAAAATATAAATATCTTCATCTTTACAGGTTGTCAGTCCTTCATATCCTGACAGTTAATGAGTGAAAAAGCTCTACAGATCATTGATGCCATGGTAGCAGATAAAAAATATATCTTGTGACTCAAATACTGCCTTACTTCCCTGGTCAAGAATGCCTGTGACTCGCCTTTTCTTTACATCCTGTGCAGGTAACAGTTAACAAAACCTTCAAGCACCTAGAGGCTGGTTCCATTTGGGAAATATCCAGCCCCGCAAATTTTTATTTTGGCTGTGGTCTCTGGTTTGGGGAGAAACTGCTTTTCATTTTAGCTGTTTCTGGAGTATGACATGATTTTGGAAAGGGAAGGACTGCCTCTATGTCTACCTCCAAAAAACTAATGGGTGGAAATCCCTGGCATTATGAACGAACCTTTCAATATCCCAAAAGACAGTAAGGAAGTATCTCCTTTTTAGCCTCTCAAAATAAGTACGCTAATAGTAAAAGTTAAAAGTATATCCCTACTTTACCAGAAAGCTTAAGTTTATAATTATGACTCAAAGGGTAAGGGAACAGCTATTCAGGATATGAAAGAACAGTCTGCTGAATGACAAAAACCCTTCACTTTGGTATTCCATAGTATCCAACCTATCTACCATAACATTCTTCCCTCCTTCTTTCTCCCCCAATTTGTGTGTGTGTGTGTGTGGGGGGGTGTTCCTTTATAGCCCAGGCCAGACACAGCTTGCAATCCTCTTGCTTTCGTCTTCTAAGTGGTGGAATTACAAGTGTGCACTATCATGCCCAGCTCTATCATGCCCTATTGTTGAAATAATAACTAAAAATTCTCTTTTAGCTCCCTTTACACAACTGTATCACAATTCTCAGATTTTAGAGCTAACAATTATCACCTGCAGTTTAGTTCATAGTAATTCCAAGTCTCAAGCATTTTCTCAGGGGGAAAAAAATAAGGTACTCGAGGGAGCCAGGTTCTTGTTATGAATTCCTTGGGCAAGAGGGATCACACCTTCTTAGAGAAGATGCGGGACCCAGCACCACAAGTGAGGTAACATNTTTAACATGATCAGAATTTCAAACCCCAGGATCAGCACCCTACCCCCCTCCATCAGTATTCACACATAAAGTCAAAGACTATAGTTCCGTAAGACAAACAGATGCCTGCAGAGAAAGGAGGTGAAATTCAACTTCCCCTCATAGCCTGGCTTTTGTATGAGGATGAATGAGTTCATTTCCCTGAAGAACCTGATGGAATCCCAGAGCTGCCCAATTTAGCCACAACAGGTGCCAATGTAGGCATCACCTTGTTCTCCCGGCCTTCCTGGTCATTCCCTGTTAAGTTCTTTTTGTGTCCAACTTTGGCAGCTATAGGTGCCAAGGAAGGCATCACCTTGTGACTCTGACCATCTGTGTCACTAGGAGGATTAGCTACTTTTAAACCCAATGGGGCCAACTTTGGCATAGGCCTCCACAAAGTATCTGTGTTGCTGTTCTCTGGGCCAGTCTTCATGTGTAGGATGGGAGGTGAGGATACACTTTCAGGCTCTGCAGGGAGACCAGAAGTACTCTTCCCTCCATCACTAGATTTCCTATGGGGAATGAGAGAATCCTTTATCTCTGAGTCGATAACAATCTTAAGGACATCTGGCTCAGAAGCTGTGTCCCCAAGTTGTTTTTCATTCTCAGAAAAGTCATCATCTTCCAAGTGCAAGAGGAGGGGGCTGATGGATTCACTCTCCTCTTGGACATCAGGCAACTCTTTCAAACCTGTTCCCAAGTGTCCAACTTGGAAAGCTGATCTNTTCCCAGGAGCAAGTTTACTAATAAAAGCTCGCTGAGCATCCTCTGGGAATTCTGTATCCATAGAGCCAGGCAGGTCAGCCAGGCCAGAGTCATCATTTAGTTGCTGATTAAGAAAGGCAATTTCATTGAGCAGTGAAGTCAGTGTCTCGTCAGTGTCGTCCTCATCCTCCATGTTAGTCAGCAGCTCACTGGGATCAAGGGCTGCATCCTCAATAGCTGACGCTACTTTCCTCAGTTCCATCTCTATGCTTGAGTCCTTGAGCTCCTTCATCTTTAATTTAGGAAACTGCGATTCCTTTGACTTCAGTCTCTCCCCTCTCAATCCACACTCTTTCCACTTATACCCATGCCCTCTCACATCAGCAGAAGTCTTTTTAGGTACAAACTCCTGCGCAGCCTGCATATTGGAAACATCAACTACATGTGGAAACCCAGAATCTTTATTTGCCAAAAACACTTGTGTTGGACCCCGTGCCACTCTGCCATCTCTATGGTTTCCTCTGGAAGAGGTTCTATCTGTATCTTCTAAGGAGCTAGCTTCATTCTCAACAATGTCTCTCAGGTGGTCAAGTGGCTTGCCATCTGGAACTTCATGAGGGTATTTGCTGCCACCCACATCTACCAAATCGTCCTCTGCAGCCAATGACGTCACATTAACAATTCGTGGCATCATAAATAAGTCATCATTCTCTGAAAATTAAAGACAGAATTCATTAGATTTACAGTAGTAAGAATTTCGTATCTCTCCCTCTCTTTCCCAAGTCATTCTACCTGAATTCACCAGTCCACCTTTATCAGAAAGATGGATGAAATAGCAAGTCAAGTAAAATCTAGCCAAGACATTGAGATATTTCATTATTAGTAATAGTTCCATTTAACTATTTTTTAGAGATAATTCTTTTCTTTTTCTGGGTTGGGAGAGCAGTGGTAGAGATAGAACCCAGGGCTTTGCCTATACTAGGCAAGTATTCTATCACTAAGCTACATTCCCAGCCCCAGATTCAGACAGAGTCGAGATCTTCCTATGTAGTCCATGGCTGGCCTCCAACTCACAAAAGTCCTGCCCTAGTTTCCTGAGTGCTGGAATTATGGGCACAGGCCACCATCAAAAGTCCAGCCTGCCAAGCTAATTCTTGTCCTGAGGTAGAAATACATCTTGATTTTGTTCACTCAAGTATTAGTTAGAAGGGAAAATGGAAGTCAAGGATCAGCATAGCAAGTGGAAAGGGAGTACTCGAGAGTAGNCTTGCCAGCAGAGACAAGGAACTATTGCTGTACTGGCAACAAAACAACTACAATCCTAAGAGTGATGAGAATATCCTTCCTTAACAGAGGTTTGGATGCCTGGAACCCAAACGACCAAAATACTACTTTAGTCTTTGCTGAGAAAAAGAATGGTGCTTAAACAATGCATTGGACTGATACCATGGGAGTACACCCCTCCTGAGTACAACACAAGACAATGAACGATCAATACTAAGAACATACATATTGGCTCTTCCACACCATCATTTCATTTTGACATCGTTTTAATTCTTCTCCTGCTTAGAAATTTCACTAGAGTTCACAAAATAGTTTCCAATCCTGGGTAAAACCACCCATCAAGCTAGGAGGGCCATTTCTTCCCAAGGCAAATGCCAACAGACCAGCTCTGGATTACTACAGAACAGATCCAAAGGCTTCCTCTGTCACTGAGACATCATGACCTTTTTCTCCTAACCATAGAGATACCACTACATACCTGACTGAGCCATAGTACTACTTGCAACTTGAGGCTTCAGATCAGCATCTAAGAGAGCAGAAGAGACAGCCACCACTGGTCCTGAGAATAGGGGGCCTTTTAGGGTAAGCAACTGGCCTTGTGGAGTCATCACCAGGTTGGCAGAGGAGTGTGGAGTGTTAGAAGGCAAGGCATTTTCTGCAGAGAAAATGAAAAATTAGTAAAACAAACTTTCGATTAATGTTAGTGTACTCCAGAGAGTGGCAGCCCTAAACTCTGACTTGAAAGGTAAAAACACAAGTCTATTCACAGGCTTCTCATCCTATATACTCCTATAAAAGTCATTTAAGTTTCTAGGCCATAGTGTCTTTCCATTTGTGAATTCAGGTAACTGGTAATTCAATTCTTTTCTTAAAATGCTATTATTTTACTCTGTAATGTTAAAACTATTTCTTTATTTTAGAATCTACCTGGATCAATATAAGTCAGATTTTTCTGGTCGATACACTGAGCTATCTTAAGAGTAAACAAGAACACTCCCCCTCTAAGACACCAGCAGGTAACAATGAACCAGTGTAGCCACTTACAAAATCAGGGTAAGAAAGAAATGAAAGCCCGTTTCTTTTGTTCCTTGATAGAAACAATGACAAATGGACGAGTTCCAAGAAATTAAACTATTCCTTTTTAAAAGAAACTCCTACCTGTAGCCTGGTCTCTTTTTCTGGAAAGAATCAAAGGTTTCCCCCTCCTGTTATTTATGAACATTTGCCCAAGATCTACAGATGATGGAGACGATCCCTCCAGCTGTTTGCTAATTCTGGGAGACACACCAAACTCATCTGATCCCATCTTCTTTTTTCTTTTTTGTGCCTCTAGTGCTTGTTGTTTTGCATAAATATACTCTAGCTTCTTCAGGACCACTTCTTCTGTCTTACCTACAGGTTGATAAGGAATAAAGTATCACTCTCTGCNTGACCCCATATAATAATGAGAAATAGTTAGCTGAAACCTAGTTGATTTAACTATATTCCTCAAAACTATGGAAGGCAAGAGTGATTACAATTCAGAAGATAGAACCCACTCAATCAGAGGTAACTCTGCTATAAATCTGGGATGCCAATCCTTAATCTAAACAGACTCTGAAAGACCCAGTGAGCATTTACCCTTGCTAAAGCTATTTATTGTGCTCTTTCCNACATTTACATAGCTTACCTGAAAGAGATGATACCTTCCGTATTAAAATATTTCGTTTTCGACTCAGGAGATTCTTCTGTCCTATCAATTTATCTGCCTGGTCTGTTAGTCCTTGAATTTCACTGAATGCCTAAAATAGAAACAGTAATGTCAATGGACCACTAACTCCTAAAAGCACAGGAGACCTACATAATTTCTTTAATGAAAATATTTTAAGCTAGTATTTTAGAGGTTATAAACAACTACTGATGTTTCAAAACTTGGGTTAATGGACCGAGCCACTGACTGTAGTGCTAGAAATAGAAACTTAGGGCCTTGTGCATGCTAGGCCAGTGTTCTACCTCAAGCTCTGTCACCAACCCAGCATTATTTGTTAAATTGTTTCCTAGCCTGTATTTGTAGGGAATGTAGATAATGATTATTTATTTCTAAAGATCATCACTGAGTGGAAAACAGGTTTTCAACTACTGCAAGCAGATATAAAGTATTCATGTTGTGCTTATATTTTAATCAATTTTAAAATAATGTTTATAAAATGTTTCATTCCAATAGAAGGATNTAAATGCTAGATGTATACTTCCCCAACTTCTATTTAAAAGTAATAAAAAGATATTACCTTAGATGGTAATATCTATGCACAGTTAAAACTTCTGCTAACTTGAGCATTTCATTTTTTTTAAATGACTATCAACTATTAATAAGTGTGTTAAGGGTTACGGGTACAGTTAGTTGGTGGTAAAGGACTTGCCTCACATGCATGAAACCCTGTTTTCAATTCCTACACAAAAAAATGGTATGTGCTAATATTCTTCTGCTATGCATTTTACACTATGATAAACTGTTCTAAATGATATGGAGACTAATNTAAAGAGACTAGCATACAGACTTAAGAGTTTCTGACCTAACAATGCTATCTTTCTTTCTTGTTTTGATATGGTCTCTAACAGGTCTGGAGCTCACCAAGTAGGCTAAACTGGCTGGCCAGTGAGCTCATGGGATCTGTTTCTACCTACCCAAAGCTGACATTAAAAGCATGTGCCACCACATCTGATTTTTTTGTGGATTTTTTTTTTTTATTTGTCCATGTGTATCTGTCATCATGTGTGGGTGTGCTGTCAGAGGACAGAGTGTTCAATCCCCTTTGAGCTACAGGTGGTTGAGAAATGTCCCACAAAGATGCTGAGAATTGAACTGGGTCTTCTAGTAGAATAGCAAGTGCCTTTAACCACTGAGCCATCTTTCTAGCCCCACTCAGCTTTTTTTCTTTTGTAATGTAGATTCTGGAATTATGGAACTCAGGTCTTCATGCTTGCAAGGTAAGCACTTTGTTGACTGAGCTATCCTCTCAGCCCTCAGCTTCTGACTTTAAGAACTTAAAACATTTGGNGCTAGGGAGATGACATACTGGGTAACAAGAGCAGCACTTATCTTACAAGCACGAGGACCTGAGTTTGAATCCTCAGCACTCATGTAAAAAGCTAAGCATGGCTGCACAAACCTGTAACTCTAGCATCGAGATGAAGAGACAGGCAGATCCCAAAAGCTCAGTGGCCACCCAGTCTAGCCATAAAGGCAGGCTGACAGTTCTATGACAGACCCTGTCTCAAAGTAATAAAAAAGAAAGTGGTAAAGGAAGACACCCAACATCTTGCTCCCATTTCTGCATACATGCTCATGGGAACATGTACCCAGACTCATGCTCTTACACACCACACACCCACATACAAACCTTCCCTGCTCTCCTGCCTTCAGACACAAAAGAAATTAACACTCAATGTAAAGTTATTCAAAATTAACACAATAATTTTTCCCCCTGAAGTAGTTATTTGCTAATTCACTAGTCCTGTTTTTGACACAGCCTCACTCTGTAGCTCAGGCTGACCTTGAACTCATGGCAATCTTCCTTTTCAGCCTCTAAGTACTGGCATACCAGGTATGAGCCTCCATGACTAGGGACTAACTTCATTGAATTGTTAAGTACAAGTAACTGTTTCCATCCCCTCATGACAATGGATTTCCTTTCTCATAATATCTGTTAAGAGTCTCTTAGCTTATGTTTACATATGTAATTTACAGAATACTCACCCGAGTAAGAATAAGACTTTTGGAAACTTTGGAAGAATGAAGCAATCCCAATGTAATCTTCAATTTTTCAAAGAGATCCCTCATTTCACCACGCCGCCGCCGCTCATTGGCAGTATGTGTCCGGCGGTAATATGCAAAGGCTTCTGTTTCTCTCTGTGGTTTATCACTCCAGCAATCATCTTTCAATTTTGGAGAAATTAATGGAGCCTGCCCAAAAAGATTGTTTCCTCAGCATCTTTCACATGTACTTGCCCTCTTCCTCCGATCCCAAATGATACTGTTCTATCTCAGATATACTTTCTGTCTGGATTGTTATTATGGCCTCTGAACTGCTCATCTTACAATCTATCTTTCCTCCAAATATCATTTCAACAACACCAATAGTATGAATTCTAATATATATTTACACAATCATATTACTTCCCAGCTCAAGTTTTGGTGATTCTCAAATGAGGAGGAAGCATCTGGAGCTAGGAAGGAGAGATTTGGAAAAGCTTATTTACATAATTTATCATCATTAAAATTAGTTTTCAGAACATAACAAGAAAAATCACAATCTTGATTGGTAGAAAAGAATTTTATATCCCCCCCTCACCCCGAGACAGGGTTTCTCTGTGTAGCCCTGGCTGTCCTGCTGTCCTGGAACTCACTTTGTAGACCAGGGTATCTCAAACTCACAGAGATCGGCCTACCTCTGTCTCCCAAGTGCTGGGATAAAAGGCGTGCACCACCACTGCCCAGAAAAATAAAAATATTTTAGGGAGATTAAAGAAATGGCTCAGTGGGTACAGTGCTTGCTATGCAAGCATGAGCACCTGAGTTGAGATCTTCAGCATCCATGTAAAAGCTGGGCAGGAGAGTATGCCTCTGTAGCCCCAGCACTGGACAAGTGGAGACAGACAGATTTGATGGGCTTAAAAGTCAGTCAGCTAGCCTAGCTCCAACAGTGAATTCCAGGTTTAATGAGAGACCTTATCTCAAAAAATAAGGTGAGAACACAGAAGACAATATCTACCTCTGGCCTCCACATGTGTTAAGCACAACCCTCCTCCACACCCACCCCTACACAAAAGGGCTTTTACAATTTGGGAAAAGATCAACTGACACTCTCTTCTAAATAAACTTTCTCTCCAGTCCTTTCTTAAAAAAAGAAAAAAATAATTACACTTATTTGTGGTGGTGAGGGCAAGCATATGACATACTACACATGTGAAAATAAGAAGACAACTTTCGGGAGTTAGTTCTCTCCTTCCAACATGTGGATCCTGGAGTTAAACTCAGGTCATCAGGCTTGGGGCTGAGCCATCTCAGCAGCTCCTTTATCCATTTCTAACTGTGAGAAATTCTTCCAGCACATTACCCAACATCACACTTCCTTGCCTAAATTGCTTAGGCTTTTGTCTGACTTGGATTTCTTATCTCTGTCCCTTCCAATCAATGTTACCACTGTGTATTTTTTCAGGGAAGTCTTTTTTGACTCTCANCATACCCTAAAGTGTCTCATTTGTCTTATTTACTGAACTTCAATTTTAAATCTACTCATTCATTTATTTATCTATTTATTTTTTGGTTTTTCGAGACAGGGTTTCTCTGTGTAGCCCTGGCGGTCCTGGAACTTGATCTGTAGACCAGGCTGGCCTCGAAGTCAGAAATCCGCCTGCCTCTGCCTCCCGAGTGCTGGGATTAAAGGCGTGCACCACTACTGCCTAGCTTAAATTTAGTTTTTTTAAGATTTATTTTTTAATTATGCATACATGTGTGTGCCTTCGTGTGGGCTTGTGAACCTGAGTACAGGTGCCAGCAGAGGCAGAATCATGAGATCCCCATTGAGCTCGAGTTACAAGTGGTTGTAAGCCTGACATGGGTGCTGGGACCCAAACTTGGGTCCTATGGAGAAACAGTACATGCTATTAACCGCTGAGCCAATTCTCCAGCCCTAAAATGTATTTTTTTAAAAAGAAGTTACTGACAATATATAGAGTTGTAAACACATGCCAAGCTTATAATAAATTGGAAATATGCCCTTCACCTCTAGCAGAGTCCTCAGGAATGACAATGTGTTACATGTTTGTGTGTGGCTTCTTTTGATTCTTAAGTAATAATATAAGCTTATTTTTGCTGTTGCCAATGATCTCAACTGATTTCTTCCTATGCATAAAAGGATTTTGTTCACATTACTCTTGTGTATATCAGCACTCTATCTAAATAGTTTCTAACTCTAGTTTTTCTACTGATCCTTGAGCAACATGAATATAACATTTTGTTCCTTTGCTTTATAAATGATTATCAATGTCTGTATCCTTCTTACCATTCTTCCTTTTTTCACATTTTTAAAAAATTGATACTAAACCAGGCATGGTGGCATATTCCTTTAATCCCAGCACTCTGGAGGCAGAGGAGGTGGATCTCTGTGAGTTCAAGGCCAGATGGTTCTACAGAGTAAGTTCCAGGATAGCTAGAGATACAGAGAAGCCCTGTCTGAGGGGGAGGGGGGGATTTTGATATTACATCTTCCATATTTTACTCCTGGGTTATAAATGTCTTAATTTTTATATTTATTATTATTTTACTTTATATGTATGGGTATTTTGCTTTCAGATAAACAGATCNATTTTCATAAACTATATCTATTTTAAATCCTCCAAATTTATTCTATCCTCTGAGAGGAGTAGCATTAAGAAAGGAAAAGAGCAGGTAATATAATTATGTAAAGAGGGGGCAAGTTAATTTTAATAAATTAAAATAGTCCTGTAAAAAGAAAATCAACTAACAGATCTTATGTTTCAATCATAAAACAAATGTTTCCAATTTTATTAAATAATTATATTAAATACATTCTAAATACCTTTCGACTCTTTTCAGAAGCTTTTTCATCTGCAGAGATTTGGCTATGACACCTAGATAAAGAAAGCAATTTTGATGTTTTATTGAAATCCAATAACATCAATCTATTTCACATCTGTTATGAAGCTACACCATCCCAAACTTCCTAAATTACAACCATTTCTTTTCTCCAAGGTATACTAGAAGGCCACAGTATTTCAACAGTTCATTTTATCTCTAGTGTCCAAACAGTCACTAAAATTACAAATTACTGCTTTTCATCCACTTATTTGCTTGTTTATTTATTGGCAGGGTCTCATTGTGAAGTCCTGGCTGTTCTGAACTTGATACGTGGATCAAGCTGGCCTCAAACTTAGAGAGATCTGTTTCTGTCTTTAAATTTAGTTTCTGTTCTTTTATAGTTTGTGATCTTTGTATAGTGGTTACTCTTGGCTCATTATTATCCCACCCTAATAACATGGCATAGCTACTTACTGAACTCCTCAATGTCTCTAAATATAATTTTCTTCAAGCCTTACAAAGCTTGTTATCTATATTATAGAAATACATACATGGTTGCAATCATTTCAAAAGATTCACTATGTAGCCCTGCTGGCCTGGAACTAGCAATGATCCTCCCGCCTTAACCTTTCCTGTACTGGGATTACAGGTATGAGCCACCAGGGCGGCCCAAACCCATTTTTAGATGTAAGACTTTTCATGCACATCAAAATTCACTTCATGAATCACAGTGTAAGAATAGTATATGCACTGGCAGTGATTTCTATTTAAACATTTATAGCCTATGGGGCTATATTATTCACAAGTTTTTATTCCTGTCACTGTTTTGAAAATGGTTATTAAAAAAAAGAAAGAAAATAGTTATTTTTAAGATTACATTTTTCTTTTTTGCTTTTAGTAATGGGTTTAAAATGCAGAACTTTCCTAACTAGCTGTCTGAAATACTACTGAACTTAATAAATATAATTAAGTTTTAAGGGATTTAAACTCTTCCAATCTTAAGCAACAGGAAACTGAAGGAACCTGTAAACAGCTCTGGAGTGAAGACAGTCACTTAGGAGACTGTCTTAGGAAATAAGACAAAAGAAGTTGCATCTTCTTTCCTGTCTCTCTTACATGACAACCCCCAATCCCTACAGAGCTTCCTAACATAGGAGTGAGATAACACACCACAGCAAGTTTCTGTGCCTTTTATCAGTGGAATAGGTAGAAAGAATTTCATACCTGTATCTCACTTGTTCAGCTAGTACAATAACTAAATCTATCATTTTAATGCTTTTACTAAAATATAAAAGAACTAACTTTTGTTGAATAATCAACTCATACTAGCTATTATGGAAAATGTACATGCTATTTCATCTTATACTCTAAATGGAGGGCATATTGGTTCCAAGAAATTATAAACTTGTCCAGGTTAAATACCTATAAACTATCAAAATGTATTTCATTTTTTTTTACTTATTATTTTAAACAGGGTCTCACTGTATAGCTCTGGTCGGTCTAGAACTCACTATACAGACCAGTCTAGCCTCAAACTCAGATGCCTGCCTCTACCAGGCAGTTACTACAGTCAAAACTAGTATTTTAACACAAGTGTACCAGTCTTTAAAAGCATGTTACTCATATTTATATGCTACCTGCTGGCAAAGGCCAAAGCAAGTAAATTACTTCCTTATTTCAAGGTCTCATCTAAACTACCCAGGAGAAAAGAAAAACAAAACAAACCAACAAACCCTAAGGGAATAATGGAAGTGGGTCTGTTGCCCGAGCTTTTAAATAAAGTGTTTGGTTTTGTTTCTGGTTCCAAACAACAGCCCAAAGCTAACTATGACTTACGGCTGTTTGAAGGACTGTGTATGAGTTGCTGTGGTCTTCTTGTAGGCAATGTTAATTTCCTCTGAGAGCTCTTCTATAGTCTCAACATCCACCTGCTCATCATCCTCAATATAGTCTACATAGTTATTCTGAAATATATTATTACAACAGTAAATAATATATTAGGAGACACATATACCTAAACTTTTCAAATGCATTCTCCCTTATTAAACCAATCAGTTTCAAATAGTTATCTACCATGAGTACTAACAACCCTAAGCTTGTTAATCACAAAAAGAAATGAAGTCAGAAAGATAACACAATTAGAGTTAACATCAACAACTATGTTAAGTAACAGATGTATATTAAACAGGTATCTAACCTTAGGCTGGACAGAGTTTCTAGAAGGCTATATCTGACGCTTTGATATTATTTCTAGAGGATGCATCAGGTATGATGCATCTTAAGTATATGCATCTGAAATATAAC
>LZPO01044599.1:123501-136072 GCA_001675575.1 Neotoma lepida | reverse complement strand
GCTTGTGTGGCTAGAATGGGATGCCTGTCTATTCCTTGATGACAGCTAACTGGGACAGTATCCTCAGCCTGTGATTTTTCTTGGTGGAATGAAACATGTTACCAAATTAACCATTAATTAAGCTAAATTTATTCTCTGAAAACTTCTTGGTCTCCCACATTTTTTAAGTGTATNAGATAATATATATTGTCACAAAGCATTTAATACTTTTAAGGTGGGAGTAATTGTTTAACCAGTTTTATGAACAGTACCATTTTAGAAATCTCCACAGTACATTGGTTTCTTCTATATAAAATTACGTAAATTGAGTTGTCTTTATTTTGAAGAGACTTAAAAAGTATCTCTGTAGCTGGTGCTCAATGCTGAATCAAACTGGTTAACCTGAAACACAGTACACTCCTTTCTTCATTTCTGCTGCACTGATTGCCAGGGGTTGGGAGAGGAGGATCAACAACTAATCCCTGGTGGGTAGATGTGGGCCATGGTGCCACTGGACAGAGTGCAGGTCACGTTACTTGAAGCTTGCTGCCCCTTGAAGAGACACTGGTGAGCACTGGGATAGTCTCAGCCCCCAGGGTAAATGTTACTTTGTATCTTTTTAAAAATTCTATTATTATAAGCCAAATCTATCTTTTGTGGGTTATATTACATTGGTACATTGGTATGTATAAAAATCTTGAACTTGTGGAAATTGTGTGTGTGTGTGTGTGTGTATGTATGAGAATAGATGTACATGTGCGTGTATGTGTGTATATATATATATATATAATAACATATATATATATGAATAGGTGTTCCCAAATCACACATGAATGGGAAACTGCAAACGACTGTACATGAGGTACGATAAAAACCTGGACAGCGTGCATGTGCTGCATCTTAAGCCAAACGTAATCTGGAAGTGTGGCTGACCCTCCTCCCAGACACAGAAATACCAAAGGAAAGAGCACATTTACGTTTTTATTGATCCTTTAAATACTGCTTAGAAAATTCAAGAATCTCACATTGTAGAGTTCTCGTTCTTAACAAATCACTGTTTAAGGAAATCAATAAACTACTATGTGCTCCTTGGCTGGTTTGTGCATTGGAAACACAATGCTAGTCTTTAACAAACATTGGTTCAGTTTTTAGATAGTTTTCTAAATGTAAGAATTTCTTTGAAGAGGGCTGAGGATATNTATCGCTCAATTGGTGGAGTTNCCAGCTTAGCATGCANGCCTAGCACCATAAACAAAAGGCATTGCTTACCAAATCTTGGTCTCCTCTATTAGGTGAAAAGGATTAGTGTAGGTGTCTTGAACAAAGTGAAAGAATTGCGAAGATTTCTCCCAGTAGCTTGACACCATTAAAAGTTCCCTTTTGACTTCTAAATTTTAACAACTCTTTGTACTTTAAGGTAACCAAATTTTCTTGTTATACTTGTAAGTTCCTTTGCCTTCTCTCTGTGCTTAATCCCTGGGAGGGTATCCTTTTCGTACACCTCCAAAGGCATCCAGCCGGCAGCCATGGTACCGGGTATGTAGATTGGCAGCCCTGCTCTTGTGATGACTTAGCAGGCATTAAAAGTGTAAAGATTAGATTTTTGCCAAATCTTCTCTTCAAAGATCATACTGTCACAGTAGTTGTAAGCTAAAAATAGATTTATTGTTTTCCTTGTCTCAAAAGACATTTGTTATGCCTGCCACCACTCCTTAGGGCATCTAGAGTCACATGGACTGTTTGCATTGTCTGCCCAGGTCCAGAAATATGATTTGTATCTTTAGACACTACCCTGCTTTTTCAAATAAGGTGGTCATGCTATACAGATCATCTTCCTGGAAAAGAAAAAAAAAAAAGACAAATGTGATCTATGAGTTGGTTGAGAATCTCATCATTGGGAGGTGACTCAGGTAAAGTGCTTGTGCTGCAACACTGGCAACCTGAATTTGATCCCTGCAACCCATAGTCTTCTAGCCTCAACATGTGTATCATGGCATGCAAAACTCACACATTTCACAAACAATAAAAGTATTTTTAAAAACCACTCATTTATATAATTTTTATTTCTTACAGTGAAGAGCATACTAAGAACTGGGTGGCGTTTGGAGATTTCTGTAATTTACTGCTTTTTTAAAGAACTAGTCTGGTTAGAAAACTGCATGGATGGATAGACCCATGATTTCATCTAAGTGCATTAAAAAGTTATGGGGTGAACTGAATGAGAACAAAATGAAAACATTCACAAGCCATGTTTTCTTACAGGACGGAGTTAATCCTAAAATCTTGAGGATCATTCATTTCGAACTTGTGTGGATGTTGATAATGAATGTAGCACCTTGGCTGTACTTGAAACATGTTTGAAAAGTTGCTTTGGTAATGTAGAATTCTAAGTAACGCAGCCTATCAAACGGAAAACAGGCTAGTGGAAAGACTATAAAGTTGGTTTGAACACATTGCAAGCAGATGTCCAAAAATGAAAATAACTTTCAGGATTTCAGGTGGAAAGGGTAAAACTTGAAATTAGTGAGTGAAGTGTAACATGAAAGATCTGAAGCGAAGATTTAAATCNTCCTCTCTGGCTAACACAACTCAGCAGGTGACGGCATTCACCACCCAGCCTTAAGCCCAGATGGTAGAAGGAGAATACTTGACTCCCCTAAAGCTGTCTTTTGATCTCTACACGTGCTGTGGCATGCACACACACATAAAACTTAGTATCTCAGAAAAAAAAACAAAAACCTAGATCAGCAAGTCAACCAGTACGATCTTCCCTGAGTTAGTAGTCAGCTTTTAAGTTTTGGTTACTATCAGGACAGGCAATTTTTTAAAAAGGCCTAAGAAAATGTAATATATCTAGAAGTAGCCTGCCATCAGTAAGACACAGTGCTTTCAAGTGATAATACTCCCACATTGCTCTCAGTTTATGANACAAGCAACATTGCGTAGGNGGAAAGGGAATGAGGTTTTTCCTTGAAGTTTTTCTGTTTTCCAAAGGGGNAAATTCTCAAGTCACTGGAGGGCACAACTCCACAAATCAATTAGTATTCTGTACATCGACAGCTGATTCAAGAGCCATTTGTTCATGCTGATGCTTCCATCAGGAAATAGCAGCCCCACTTCTGTACTCACAAAGCTCTTCTGTCTAGACTTTCTCCTGAGTAATCCACAGTTTCCACACAACTCAGGTCACAGCTGAAACATGACACCCCAGCCAGATGGAGCCCCAGCCTAAACCTCTGGCTTAGGTGGCCCAAAAATCATTTATAGAACCGATTGCTAGGGCACACTAATGCTTTATTCACTAAAAATTGTGAAAATCACAACTGATTTGAAGTGATAAACCAATGCTCAGAAGTTCAATATTGAATGTGTGACTAATCGTGTGTTTTCGGATGTTTTTGGGCTCCAAGTGAGAGTCCTGTGACTGTTTTTGCAACAACTAAAGCCATGTGATTCTGACTTTCTATTAGAAGCCATTAAGAAGTATAGACAGGACTCCAAAGTATTCAAATGACTAAACATGAACAGCATGAGCTGCAAGTGTACTCTCAGCATGAGGTGCCCAGACAGCAGCTGCAAGGACCATGGTGGGGATCTTGCTAAGCTGCTCTCCTTGNCCACTAGGAAATGAGAAACTGGGCCTAAGAGAGGGACTGCTTCACCTACTTCATACCGTGATTTGTGTAACCCTATCATCTTCCCTGTGTGAGGCTTGCTTTTCTCTTTGGACCTAAGAAAAGAGAGTGCCAGCTTTAGGGCTCCATCCTTGAGTCCATCATCTGGGTGTCCATGTTTCTGTCCTACTTGGCACTTTTTGGTAAGGTGGGTGTTGTGTTAAGGGTTAGCTCAACACTCACCCCTATGCTTTTAAAGAACAAGGGATTTGTATGGTGGCTGTCAGAGTTTAGGTTAACAAGAGCTGACAGTAGCAAGAGAACTCAGAGAAACGCGGCTTAAGGAAGGAAAGGTGTGTTGTGGCTGCTGTTTCAGGGTCCAGTCCAGTGTGGTTGGGAAACTTGGCAGCAGGGCCATGAAGCAGCTGGTCACGGTGTCACATTCAGGCCTCAAGTCTGAAACAGGAGTGAATGCTGTTGCTGGGCCCTTTTCTTTTGACTCAGTCCTGGATCCCAGCTCCTGAAATGGTGCTGACAGCATCAGTGGGCCTTCTCAATTAACCTCATCTAGAAAATCCTTCACACATACGTCCAGAGCTTTGCCTCCAGGGTGATCTAGAGCCTGTCAAGTTGACAAGCTAACCACCACACCCACGGTTTACCCTGTACTGTGTTCACAACAGTTCTGTCTAGAGCTGAGCACTGATGTCGCAGTATTTTAGCCATGGAGCNATAGAAAGAAGAGCTTGTCCTTGTTCAAACAAGAGCTGTTTTCCCTTCTAACTGCAGGACTGAGGTCATGAGTCTGCCAAGCAAAGATAATACAATAATTTTAAAGTTCATGTATTTATTGTTTGCTGTATTGGATGTAGAACCTGGGGGCTTGAGTATGCTGGTAGAGCTCACTGAGCTACATCCCCAGCCCAAAACAAACTTTTTGAAGGGGTAAGAAAGTACTTGTCAAGTCACTCAGAATTTGCAGTTAGAAACCTTCACATTTACAATGTCCCGTGAGTTACTTTTGAATACTTTCGGAGTCCTGATTTTTCTGTTCTTAGAAGTACTAGTCTGTGCTAACTAGTGATTCTGGACCTGTAACTGCAACTTCAAGTCTCACAGAGTCTGGGGAGATGGCTCAGTGAGTACAGTGNTTGCCACACATGTGGGACCAGAATACAAATCGCTAGCACCCAAGTATGTAAATACTAGGTGGGTGTGATGGTTCTGCAGCCCCAGGATCTGGGAGGTGGAGATGGGTCCCCAGAACAAGCTGACTAGCTAGAATACCCAAATCAGTGAGCTCTGGTTTCAAGTGAGAGACCCTGCCTCAATATGTAAAGGTAGAGATCAAGAGAGGCAGCTCATGTCAACCTCAGCCAACCAAATGCATGTATACAAATATGCATATATGTGTGTGCACACATTCAGGCATGTATACACATAGGAATGGACACCACACTTGTACACAGGAGGGGGGACCCTTAAGATTTCTCATCTGTAAAATGGGTGCAGTTCCTTCCTTATAGGACTCAGATTACATGAGATCATTGGTATGACTCTCTTAACACTTTGCCTAGCACCGAGGTCTGAATGTGAGCATCTGCCCTTACTGTTTCATTCTGCTGTTTCCTGATGCTGTCTTGAAGGCATACATTAAAAGTGGAATCACTGTAGGGGGAAGGAGATCATGCCCTCCATTCACTCCACTTGTGACTAAACACGCCTTCCTAAGAAATGTATGCATTTAAAGGAGCTCTGAGCCACATCCNACGGGTTAAGTAACACTATGTTTGACATGTTTTGTGCCTGATTCATTAATATATTCTGCAACTATAAGCTGAAACTTTCAAGTAAAATCTAGCAGAACTCCCACATATAAAATTGTGATTGCCTTAGAAGTTAGTGTGATTATTTAAAACATATTCACATGTTCTTGTTTGTGCATGAAATAACAGTTTTAAAAAACCTGTAAGACCTAGATAGACANCACCCCCAGGAATACATGCAGACACATGTTGCCAGGCATTTCTTNTGTTGGGAGACTATTCTGAAAATAATGCAAGTATGTATGCTAAGTCTCTGGGTAGTCAGTCACCAGTAGTCACACTCCAGATGTGAGCCAAGTGCCATCAGCCTCCCACCAACAGCCAAGAACATTTGTAGAAGTGCATTTCAAACGTGGAGAGCCATGTCCATAGCTAAGTCCTCTGCTTGCATGCTGAGGGGCTGTGGCATGACCTCCCAACCATCACCACTCTTCCTAACATCGTTCAGTGGCAACTGGAAGATGTTTGTAAATGCTAATTTTAATGAAACCTGCGTAAAAATAAGCAGAAAATAACCCTTAAAAATAACCCATATTAAACAATAAGCAGATGAAGATAGAGAAGGAGCATATGATCTTCACGGCATGTTCCTTGAGCCCCAGAGACAGGCTACCGACACAGGAAGACCTCACTATCTTTGTCCATAAGAACACATTTTTNGTTTCCCAGGAAACTGACTGTGCTCCTTTCTGCAGTCCGCTTTGCACGCAGCCCAGAGGCGACCCTCTCCTGAGAAGTGTACAGTGATTGAGTGCTAGGTTAGTCCTCCTGTTGTTTTGAGCAAACAGAGGATGAACAGTTACATCTGCACTCTCCTCCCCTGTGGCTCTTGCCTTACTTCATTGTACTACAATTTTTGCTTCGGGGTTTCCACGGGTCCTGGACCAGGATGCAGACCTTAAAGTTATGAGTTTTTGAAAGCACCATGCACTTGGTTCAGGGCTGATTGTGCACAGGGCAGGAAAGCACCTCGGATGGATCTGTGGTGTTGCCTGGGTGAGCAGTTTTGCTTGGCAAGGAGTCCTGCCCCTTTGAGCAGCTCTACGGAAAAGCAAAAACACTCCCTGGAACATTGCATAGGCTTTTGAAGAATTCAGAAAATCCTGTAGTAGGGAGACTAGAAGATNNACACTGAGGCTGGGACTCAGGGAAGGCAAAGANGGAGAGAAGGAGTAGATTCAGTGAATCTTCCTAGCTGGGCAGCTGGAGGAAGGTGGGCAGGAGGTGAAGTTGCTGCTGTTGAGATACTTTACTTACCAACTTTACATTCCTTGAATTGCACATAGTATACTTGCACAGTTAGACAAATGTTAGAAGTGTGTATTTCTTTGAGTAGATTAGGAGGCTCAGCAGAAACTGAGTCTTGCAGTGCATTGTAGAAGACTTGTGGGAAGACAGGCATATGGACAGGAGACTGCAGTGGAAAAGGTCCAAATGAGGAATTGCTGAGGTTGGACTGTCTCATTTTAATAACCAAGGATAGATAAAGACAGCCTAGCCTAAATGATGATGAGGATATCAAAAGTCAGTTGTGCAGTCATGCTGGGGACCTCATCATCTCAGGATCTTGGAGAAATTTTGTTTGCATGACATGATTAAGAATATTAAAGAGGCCGGGTGGTGGTGGTGCATGCCATTAATCTCAGCACTAGAGAAGCAGAGGCAGGTAGATCTCTGTAAGTTCGAGGCCAGCCTCAAACAAAGTGAGTTCCAGGACAACCAGAAATACATGGAGAAACCCTGTTTAAAAACAAAAACCCAACATATATANAGAGAGAGACTTGAGAAATGTCTCAGTGGTTAAGAGTGCTTTCTGCGCTTGCAGAGTACCCTAGTTTAGTTCCCAGTGCCTCAGTTGGATGGCTCACAATTGCCTATAACTCCAGCTCCAGGAGATCTAACACCTTCTTCTGAATGCTGTGGGTACCTGCACATAATTATATACACACAAACAAAAATAAAATAAAAATATGAGAGGGGGTAGAGAGATGGCTCAGAATTTAAGAGTCTACTCTTAACATAAACTCATCCTCCCACATAAAAATAGTAAATATATCTTTTTAAAAGTATTGTTGAGGGGCATGACCTCCTTCAGCGTGGTCATGCCATAAAATTCAGGAACAGATGGATCAAGCTTGATCCTGAAGCCACTCAGGAACCTCAAACAGGTAAATGCTCCAAACTGGATGGATATTCAATGGCTAGGTCTGAGAATGANAAAGGGANCGAGAGGTTGAAGAAATTGCTTCCAGCTACCAGATGAAAGTGTTTTAACTGACGGGCCAGCAGAAGTCCATTAGCCTAGCTGAGTTCTAGTTAGAACCAGCTCGATAAAGTCTCACTCGAACCATATGAATACTAACAGTAAAACTGCATCCAGAAAAATAGAAGAAAAAGAAAAGTGAAAGGTCACATGACAAGAAAATCCAAGAATTTACAAAAGAAATGAGTGACAGACAACATCCCAAAATGAAATCACAAAAGAGATAACAGAAATTGTCACCTGAAAGAACATCACAGAAAAGTTTAAGTACACACCAAGGGACAAATTTATAATTGTAGATGAGATGCATAAATTATGTACTAAACTACAATTATGCTCAATAGAAACAAAGATTTTCAGAAAAAAAGTTTTTTTTGTGAAGGAAAAACTTGAAATTATTTCATATTGCAAAGTGCACAAAAGAAACAGGGAAATAAGAATACTAATAGAGAAATAGTCTAGGAATTGGGGGAAACAGATTTGAAGGGAAGAAAGGGTAGTATAAGAACTGGGAAAAGACAAAGAGAAAGACAGATGAATTCAGGCAAAGAAGGGTCTGAACAGTTTTCAATCCTGAAGAAATAATGACTAGGAGAGAGAGAGACCTTTAAAATCAGTGCAAGAAACTTCCTGAGAGATGTAAAGTTAGTCTGATATCCATATAGAAGAAAGGTCCCTAGGAATACCCAGGAAAAGGAAGATAGGATTTGTTTTGTTTTGGGGTTTCTTTGTTTGTGTTTTGTTTTGTTGTCAGTTTGACAGAAGCCAGGGTCATCTGGGAAGTGGGAACCTCAACTGGGAAAATAGCTTACTCGGATTGGCCTGTAGGCAAGTCTGTGGGGCATCCTCTTGATTAATGATTGATGAGGGAGAGCCCCGCCCACTGTGGGAGGAGCCATCCCTGAGCAGGTGGTCCTGGGTAACACATGAAAGAAGTCTGAGCAAGGCAGTGAACAGCGTTCCTTCATGGTCTTTGCTTCAGGTACTGTCTCCAGATTCCCGCTTGAGTTTCTAACCTGATGTCACTCAGTGATAGACTGTGACATGGAAATCTAAGATAAACCCTTCCCCAAGTTGCTTTTGGACAGTGTTTCACCACAGCAACAGAAAGCAAACGGGAACAATGGTCTTCTCAGTCACGTGTCACCAGGACCAGAGGATCTGAACCCAATAAGACAACGCCATCCATGTGTATCAGATGCCAAGCTGGATGCAGTGCTCTGGGGAAGCTTTGGGTTGTCTCCTTTTGGAAGGCAGATGTGGAAATGGGGTGGTGGCATTTCACAGCCTCTCTCTTACCCCTAAGCGCATCTACAGGAGCAGGCTCTCCTCAATAGACTGTGGGCTTCTGTTCCCACCCCTTTCCTGCCAAAATGGAGATGCTGAGAATTTAGAAACAGATCACAGAGCCTAGGTCTCTGGGGCCCTGAATATCCACCAGGAGGACAGCTACCTGCCTGCCTGGGACAGTAACACTGAGATGTTCAAAGCGGTATGTTTTCTTTTGTGTGTGTGTAGTATATGTACATGTTCAGGTGGGTAGGTGCACATGTGCACCTGTGTGCAGAGACCAGACATTAACACGACATTAAGTAGTTTCCTCGTTGCTTTCCACCTTGTTTTATGAGATGGGGTCTCACTGAACCTGGACTAGCTCACTGATTTGACCCCTAATGATCCTCCTATCTCTGACTCCAGAGCATTGGAATTACAGACTTGTGCAGCCACACCTGTTTTTTTCCTTGGTGCGAGGAATCCAGAAACAGGTGGTCATACTTGCTAGGCAAGACTGAACTACCTCCCGAGACCCTAAGCTACTGTGCCTTTGGTAAAATGGCCAGTAGTATCCCAGAAACTTGCAGAGTGTTCTTGTTCCGTTCTGTTATTATGACACATACCGTGACCAATGCAGCTTTAGGAGGAAAGGGTCCTTTCTTTTAGCTTCCTGGNTATCATCCATCATTGAAAGAANTCAGGACAGGAACTTAAGCAGGCTCTGGAAACAGAAATCAAGGAGGAATGTGGCTTGCAGACTCCTGCACANTCTCATGCTTAGCTGACTTTCTTATACAGCCCGGGACAATCTGCCCAAGGAATGGTGCCGCCCACAGTGGGCTAGTTCCTCCGTAGTCAATTACCAATCAAGACCAGCAGGCATACCCAGAGGCTAATTTTGTCTGAGCAATTCCTCAATGAAGACTCTTCTCAGATGACTCTAGGCCATATCAAATGGACAGTTAGAGCTCATTAGGACTCACGGTTTACTGAGTGGGCAGATATTTGAGAGGGTGTGTTCCTTTCTTATGGCTGTTGTCACAAATGATCATGAATCTAGTGGCTTAGAGCTATTGACTTTTTTGTCTTTCACTCTAGAGAGCAGAAGCCAATACATTTGTAGGGCTGGGATTCTTTAAAGGCTGTGCAGACACGGGGCTTGTGTTTTCTTGTTTTGTTCTCTCTGGCTCTGTCTCTCTTACTTCTCNTGTATTAAGACCCTGGTTATGACATGGAGTCCATTGGATGGTGCAGAATAATCTCCCAACTCAAAGGACCTAAAGAAACCCCATCTGCAAAGTCTGTTTGGTCCTGTGAGGTGGCATTCAGGAGTGTCTGCGTTAGGGTGTGAGCGTTTCTGAGAGGTGGCATTATTCTGTCTCCCATGGTGAGACAGAGAGGAAGGAAAGGGGAGACTTGCATTTGTACATTGTGTAAAATAGTGTGTGTGTGTACACAAAGGCAATTTTAAAAGAGGAACATTAAAGAAAATGATAGGAGGCAGAGGGCAAGTGGAAACACAGATGTCTGAGGAAGACGGTAAGCTCAGAACACACGGGAAGCAGTGTTATCAGGGACACACTCTACAACTGCATTTGTTTTCTTAGAGTTCAAATCTCAGTCCCCTTGATCTCCTATCACAGCAAATGTGTCATTCTCAAAACTGTTTATGAATTAAAAAGAAAAGAAAAGAAAAGGGGTAAGCACATGGATGGTGATTTATTTCCCTGGAGATTTCAATAGTGCTGCCTCCATGGAACAGTACNTACTACTCGCTCTTGCCCTGCTGGAGGCTTAGAATCTTTCTTCCTTTCTGNACTAATGCACAGGGTCTGTTTGATCTCCTGGCCTGACTTCTGTCTATTGACAGGCAAAGGAAAGAGCCTGGTCCAAACCAGATGTCCTTTAGAGATGAGACCAGGAAAGCCCAGCACCTCAGACAATTCCAAGAGAGTCCTTGGAGAAGATGCTACAATCAGCCTCGGGCATCTATGTTTATACTCTTTTCTTGATATTCACACTTTCTGGAACCAGGAGAAAGATTAGAATAGAATTTTTTTTTTGTTTGATTCATAAGCGGTTTTAAGAATGACACATTTTCTTCCTTCTCACACTGGAGGAGAAAGTGTTCTCAGGGAGGCCTCTGCTNAGTAGATCTAGCCTGTGAGTGCCACTGCCGGATACCTGGATACCCGAGAGTCCCAGCCTCCCAGATGCCTCCAGGATGCTCCTCCCACAGGTTTTTAGGTCAGAATTCCCGGGGATCCTCAAGAGCCGCCTGGTCTTCTGAGCATGTGCAGAACGGAGCCGAGCAGGTGCAGGTTCTGCTGCGGTGAGAAACAGGGCACTCTGTTAGCCCAACTCCCATCCCCTGTGCAAGCACAGAGCAGGAAATTGAACACGGTACAGCCCACATCTCCACCCTTCCTTCCCAGTGTTGACCAGTGGCACAAGGCAGGCATCTTCATCCACACATTCATTTTTTATTTCTAATTATAAATCAGATTTTCTTTATGGTTTGCTGAAAACTGTCTTTTGATTTCATTACAGCGGCCTTGGATCTTTGATGAACTCAAGTGTCGGAGTCTCTTCCTAGCTTGTCTCATCCTGCAGAGAGCTAAAAAGTCCCTAAGTGTGTGTGCATGCATTAGGAATATAATACATATCTACTTTACCATTTCATTCCATCACAAANACTACAGTCATCATATCTAATTAATGAAAATATCCCCAACTTTCAAATAATTTTTGTTACAAGAATATCACAACACCAAAGTAACCCCTGGAGTGATAGAACTGATAGACTTCAGACTACCAGAATAGTCTGCTATTGGGAAACAAGGAGAAAATGGATGGATCAAAATTAAGGAATGTTTTTAGAAATATAAAGTTTCCAGTTACAGAAAGATAGAGAATTGAGGTGAGCCACAGGGCTGTGAATGAATCAAGGGTTTCACAGAGAAGAGGTGACCCGGTGACTGCGGTCATAGAGTTTTACACTGTGGAAAATGGGCTGTTTAATAGTAAGCCTGCCCTATGCTGCTTTAAGATTAGCTTTGAAGAGCATACANAATGTCCGTCCACACATTTTCTGCTTTTGTTTGNATGGTCCTGATAGAGAAAGATCATGGAAGCCAGGCCAAGTAGCACAGGCCTGGAATCCCAGCAACTCAGAGGCTGAAACAGGAGGACTGCAAAATCAAGGCCAACCTGGCCTCCAGAGTGAGTTCAAGGGCAGCCTGGGAAACCGTGAGACCTATCTCAAAATTAAAAGTTAAAGGGGGAGGAGGGCGGTGGTGGTAGGAGGCTTGCCTAGCATGCCCAGGGGTTTAGGTCCAATCCCCAGCATCATACACACACAGCACACTTACATAAGAATCCATGATGTTTCCAAGAAAACTGAATCTGATTTGAAGTTCAGATCCACTGCCAAGTGTTCTTTTAATTTTTTTTTAATTTTTAAAATTTATATTTTTTTTATTTTTTAAATGTGTGTTGTGTGTGTATCTCTGTGTGGGTTTGTGCACATAAATGTAGGTGCCCTAGGAGTCCAGAAGAGAGCACTAGATCCCCTGGTACTGGAGTTGTAGGTGGTTGTGAGCTGCCTCACATGG
>LZPO01044599.1:103613-114154 GCA_001675575.1 Neotoma lepida | reverse complement strand
TGCAAGGTGTCCCACCATAGGTAAAGGGCTCCAAAAAGCCTGCTCATGCACCAGGGATGGATTCTGATCCTACAGCCAGGGCGCAGGGGCCATTCTTATCCAAGCCACCACACATACCCAGCCAGCACCCCAGGCCTTTCTAGGGAGCTGTGGGACTGGAGTAATGGGAGGGCAGAGGATGGAAGCCTTTTCATTAACACATAAAAAGTAAACAGAATACACTGAGGGGGGGTGGTTAAGGATTATGACTCCTAATCTCCCTCTTGACAGTAGGGGGTAGAAGACCCGCCCAGCCCCTTCTCTGGTGCCTGGTTGTGCTCAGGTAGAATGCCTAGTGTAAGAGCCTTGCTCGCCTTGGAAAAGAAGATTTTATAGATTTTAGTTCCAGACAGTCTTCCTCTAAAGGCAAGAGAAGGGCAAGAGAAGAGGGGTGCATCTCATGCCTTTAGATGTTTTCCATGTCCATGCAGGAGCTCAGGTGTCTGGAGTATGTAATGCAATGGATGTGAATTTGGCAGGTGGATCTGAATGGATGTGTTCTGTGCTTTTCTTACTGCAAACCAGAATGCTAGTATGAGAACAGTGGTAGTCATATCTGTGACAGTAACAAACAGAATGATGTATAGATGGATAAGGAATGTCAGACACTGTCCAAACCTAGGTGCCCACACGTCAACTCATTGTTTCACTGACANGTCACAAAACTGACCTGTGCTGGTCACCTGGAGAGATAACTACATCTTATCTGCCAGGCCTCAGCCTGGAGTGTTAGATCCGGGGCTGTAGGCTTTGCAATTCAACCAGTTCCCAGGTCATGTGGTGTCACTCAGTTGGTAGCTACACATGGAACCACTGGTCTTCAGTGGTCAATCAAATCCCTATGACAATTCTATATAGCATCCCTTACCTCTGTGTCATAGTTGAGGAAGCTCCCACATAGAGGACTGAGTGACTTGCCATTTTCCAGACAGTGTAGCCTTTGAAGCAAGCAGCTTCCAGTGATGAGTACAATGGAGCTGTTTCCTCAGAGTTGGCTATGACCTCATGGGATTCACCTGCTGTGGAATAATCTTCTTGTACACTGTAAAGATTGGTCACTCAGATTGGTTTANTAAAATGTTGATTGGCCAGTAGCTGGGCAGGAAGTATAGGTGGGGCTACCAAACTAAGGATGATGGGAAGGAGAAGGGCAGGAGTCACTAGGCAGATGCAGAGAACATGAGATGAACGTTCTATGGTATACTAATAAAGGTACTGCCACGTGGCAAAGCATAAATAGAAATATGGGTTAATTTAAATGTTAGAGTTAGCTAGTAACAAGCCTGAGCTATTGGCCGAGCATTTATAATTAATATTTAGCGTCTGTGGGATTATTTGGGAACTGGTGGGCAGAAGAGAAATGTCCATTTACATTCGCCAGTAATACTTCTTGGTGGAGGGAGTGAGGAGGAGATGCATGAGACTTGTTCACAAGGTAGTTAGCATATCCTCATGAGGCCCTTCCCATCCCCAGGGTTAGACAAGGTGCAAACAACTAAAGTGGGGTAGGACTTCTTNGTGTAGCTGTCTGAATCATCTAAACCTTATCTAGGTTGTGTAGCTGCCTGTAAATCTCCCATGCTCCTGTAACCCCCAATAAATGAATTTATCCACCAAACTGAACTTGGACAGAGTCCCTTCTTCGGTTTGTTCCTACCCTCTCTTTCTGAGGTCAATAATGTTTCTTCATCACTCCCCAGGAAAAGTCACATGACACCAAATGCTCCCTATGGCACAAACAGTCCATGAGCTGCCCATCAGCAGAGGCAGATCCATACAGAGTGTCTCACAGTGAGAGGCATGGGCCCGAGANATTAGAGAGGCTATTATAGGCTAGCTGCTGGTCTGGAACTTTGGAGGCTAAACTAGATTCCCAGTTTTCTCATGCTGAGTGTGCCCTAGAGACAAGTGACAATATGGATATACACTTCAGCCTTCTGACAGGAAGATGACATGAGTCCAGAGGATACTTGCTTTTTGTCTGTTTAAACAGTAGGATTATGGGAGGACTCTTTGCTGGAACCAAAGAAATGTATTCCTTTTTTTGTATTTGTGGTGTGTGTGTGTGTGTGTGTGTGTGTGTGTGTGTGTGTGCAGGTTCACGTGGATCTCAGAGGTTGATATTAGGTACCTTCCTCTATTGCTCTCCAGTTTTTGAGACAGGATCTCTCACTGACCCCAGAATTCATTGACTGACTGGGTTGGCTGGGCAATGAACCCTAGGAGCCATGGGTCCTGCTCCTACCCTGGTGCTGGGGTTACAAGTAAGTACCATTATTCCTGGCTTTATATGTGGCTTCTGGGGACCCGTATAACTCAGTTAACTCAGGTGTTCTCATTTGATTATCCAGACTCCTGACTAGTCCATTTTTACAGCCTCCTATTCTCTTAATGCATGATTTCACTCCCTTGCTCACAACAGCTTTTTAGAACACAATGGCTGGCTACTGCCAATGAGCGATGTGCCAGTCTTTTTCATGTGTGTACATGTTTACTGCAAGTGTCTTAGATTCTAAACAGTCTTGAGTGAAACTTTCATCTCTACCTTGGTTCTAAAACACCTCAAAGAGAACTTCACTTTAGAATCTAACTAGCAGGATAGGCTTTTAAAGTCTGAACATTCTAGAAGTTTTGGNAGTCCCAGGAGTGTCCTTCATCCATTATCAATCTGAACCCAGTGTCTAAGCAGGTTTCCTGTTGACATAAAACATTTATTTCCAGACTCGGAATCTGGTCTCCCTGTCCTTCTGTTGTGAAGGAAGACAACTGTAGAAGCTCTAGGGTGACCTGGNCCAACTTCTCTGCATGGCCTACCCTGGAAGCAGAGCTGATTTATGGATGTGTACATGCCGCCTAGAGCTACAAATAGGCTCAGAAAGCTTCTGAGTCTGCAGCACAAGACACAACAAATGTGTCTTGGGTCACCAAAGTATATGTGATGTAGGAGGGGTCAGATTGAGTGGCTCAAGGGCAGCAGCTATACATAGTCCTTCTCTCAGATCTGCTGAGTTCTTTGGGCAAATTNANGCTCCTGGCCCAGTCTACCTCAAAGGCTATATGTGCTCCCTCAGAGGTAGGAGGCGGGGAGGAAGTATGGGCCCAAGGAAAGCCTCCATAGGTAATGGTCCAAGTTATCTTAGCTCTGTCACAGTGACTTGTCTCCTGGTTCCACTGAAAGATAATCACCAGTTCAATGGGAACAAAGAAAAGAAGTTGATCATGTGCATAGATTCAACGCAATAGTTATTTTCTTGCTGAAAAAAAAAATCAGCTCTAGAGTAAGGATGTTACTAAATGAATATTAGCAGTTATAATAATTTTCTATTTAAGTTCCAGTAGTTANCATACTCTCCAAAGCAGGCGGAATGTGCCATACAAACAGGTCCTGCTGCCTCTGTGTACTGTCCAGTTTTACAGTCAGTGGCCACACAGGCCAGCCAGCCCTTCAGGAGACAAGGCTCTCAGTGCTTCAGGAGAACACCTGTGGTGGTGTTACAAAGAAGAACCATGCTGCCTGTTTGAAGAAAGGTAGAGGAAACTGTATTGAGATAATGTTTTGTTTCATTGTTAGGTTTTTAGGGTTTAGGCTTTGTTGTAGATAAAAAATATTAGGGTGGACCCCAGAGTGTCTGCTTCTGAATGTCCAGCGCCATCTCTGCCCAACAGCGTGAGGACAGCATGGAGGAAAGCTAGTATGCGGTGGTTTCTTCTGTTGTGATCCTGTGTTGTACCTGGTTGAACATCCATTAGGACAACAGTATTTAATTCTCTTTTGAGACCCTGGGATCNTCTGAGAGTCTTATGGAAGCTTTGTGATTCCTCTCCAGGAAAACACATACATACACACGCAGGGTTGGAGGGGAAGAATCTTAGCACATTCTAACATCCCTTTGAAAAAGAATCTCTGAATCCTATATGCCTTTCTAGAACTTTAGATGCAAACTGATGTAGACACTAAGTTTACATATATATATGTGTGTGTGTGTGTGTGTGTGTGTGTATGTATATATATATTATATACATTCTATTTTTTGTTGCTATCCATTTTCTCTAGCTATCACTAAATATATCATATTGGACACTTCAAAGTTTATCTGGCTTGCGGCTCTGCATGCTAAAGTCAAAGATTGGGTGTCCATCTCTGGCGACGGTCTTGTGCTATATCACAAAACAGTGAAAAGCTGAAGGGCAGTGAAATGTGACAAACCAGACCTGCAGGGCTGTCTAGGCTTGTGACTGCCTGCTCATGGCAGAGCAAACCCAGTTTCTGACAGCCTCATCAGCTCTAAAGGCTCCTTTCGCAATATCAACACAGTAGCAATCACATGTTCATGGTTTTTGGAAGGCGCAGGCCATACAGAACTATAGCACCACTTAGATCACGCAACACGTATTGATTTCTGTCACCCTTGTTTGGGTTTCATTCCTTTTCCCCCCTTGAAGTGTTTTTACGGCCTTTCTTTCAGCAGTGCTTTCTCTGTGGCATAACCCTTATCTGCAGATATCTGAAAGTGTCACTCCCAATCTTGAACAATAAATCAAACGGCCATAAATCCACACCCGTCTTTCCCTACCTTATGAAGGTATCAATGTGCTGCCTTTGAGAAACATTAATTCTGTTTGGTTAGTTGGCCAAATCCTGGCTTTCAGGAGCAGCAGGGTTCCCTTGTTCCACTGGTAACTTCTGTGTGATGGAGGGGCCTCCAGCATTAGCTCTTCCCTTCCTTTTTGGGTTGTGTCATGTTTGTGTGGGTAGACATAGTTCACTCATCCTGAAGAGTAGTGGTGTGGATTCCCTCCCACACAGCACCTTCAACACAGCCAAGTTGCTCTGGCTTCCAATGACTCCTGGCTCCCTAAGAGCTGTGTGGCTTTGACCTCATGTGTTCTCTGAGGTCATGAAGGTCCTGTGTGCAGCTGTGTATTTAAATGCATAAAAGGAGCATGTGACTTTTCCTTTCGGGGTGTTTGGGGAGGGTTGGAGTGAGGGTATGTAGGCACTCCCATTGTGATCTTGATTGACCATGGCAGGTCAGAGCCTGTCCATGACCTGTGGGCTTCCAGGCTTTTCATGTGCTACAGTGCTGGAGACCTGTGAAGGAAGAACATTACTTAGACCCACAGGGGAGATCAATGTTGCACACCTTGTCTAACCCACTCCGTGCTCTGGGGCTACTGTGGCATAGAATACCAGTTCTCATTAGCTTACTTTGGGCAGCTCTGGCTGTGTATTGCTGTACTAGATCCAGAAAATTATCACATTTCATTTGGGATACCTAGAAGAAAATCACAAGACAGGTTCAAAGAGTGCCTACCTTGTTTCCACAGATCAACGGATTGTTAACATAGAAAATGCTCCCCTCTCGCTTCATACAATATACGCTCTTCTCTAAGCCATATCAAAGTAATTGCACAAATCACGACTCTTTATCCTCCACTACTTGGAGTGTATTAGAATGTATTTCTTAGGAATAATCACACTCTCTTACAAAACCACTATATAATTATCAAAATCCAGGAATCGAATGACTACAGACAACCCCATCTAAGTCATGGTACATTTTCACATTCAAATTATCCTAACATTGACTTTTAGCTATTTCTCTCTTTCTAGATAAAAAAATCTAATCCAGTTTCCATGCTCCAAGAATAATGTAGCAGGAGAATAATACACCATTCTGATTATTGGATCTTACTGAGGGGTTCTTACTTGAATGCTCGACTTCTACTTTTTCTTCTCTGTAAGTGACATCACTGCGACTTCTGTTTCTCTTCAATTTTTGCTCCAATCACTTGGGTAATTTTCTTAGGAAAGATTGACAGGTTCAAGCATGTCCAACTTGCACTAGAGGTCTCCAGCCAATGACCACCTTCTTGAAAACATCATTATTCTCCAATCTAGGGTCTCTCTGCTCACTTTCTACCCGATTGCAGATCTTTCCATCTTCATAAAACTTACAGCTTGGAGGAAGCCGACACACCTCCAGATCCAGGAGAGAGGATGCTGGCCTATAAGTGANACTATAAATAGACCCTGNGAACNATTGCCGTTCCAGGCGCATACTGACCTAATATGGTGCAGTAAGTGCTTTACCTGTGGTTTGAGGAGAGACTTGCTCTTGCTCACTCTTCCTGGCCATGAACAAGAATCCATGTTGCCTCAAGGGCCACTGTAGCTCTGCTGCCTTGGCAGGAAGAAGGCTGACACCCATCATGCCTTCTCAACTGAGCTTCTAATGTGAGATCGAATTACCTCCTTTGTCATTAAACCTGGCTCAAACTAAATTCTGGTACATGCAGCTCAAGTTGTCCATCAGAAGTGTGCCATTTGTCTCTCCCCAGTGACCTTCAAGAACATATGTCCATGCCCTAACCCTCGGATTCTATGAATGGAATATAATTAGTTAACTATCTTGGGATGAAGGTATTCTGGGTTATGCAGTAACAAGTGTCTTCATGACAAACAGGAGAGATCACACAAGCATTCAGAAGGTCACATGATAATGGAGGCAGAGACTGGAGTCATGTGGCCTTTGCCAAACATCACCTAAAGCCTTGGGGTGCTAGAGGATGCAAACAAGGGTTTTCCCTGCAAGGTGAGGGCNTGCGGCCTGCTTTCAGCTTTGGATTTCTGGAGTTGAGAATCCAGAGCTGTTGTTGGTATTTATTGACCATTAAGGCACCCCAGGCTGAGACACAGCATCATCAACACTTAAACAATAGGGCTAAGACACACCGACTGCACGAGGCTCCTCTCTGGCACTCACATATCCCAGCAGCGACAGGAGAGGCACACCACATTTCCTCTGTGGAAAGTCCTGTGGTCAGCATCTTGCACGTTGCGTGGCCTGCCTGGGATACTTTTCTTCAAAAATCCCCACGGACTCTCAAGGTCTATGGCTTATTGTGTTGAGGCTCATGGCCTCATCTTTGGCAATGCTTCTGCATGAAGAAAGGGCAAGACAAATGGGGGGGAAAACTGCAATTCCATGGCATCATTATTCAGAGAGATTCTCAAGGACNGCTATGCTGAAAAATTTTTCAATAAATTAATTTTACAGACTTTTAAGGGGTAGCTTTTAGATTAATAGAAATATGACTTGGATTTAAATTCAGCTCATTAAGCCATCAATTATATCGTTGCTGCGGCATCCTGTGTTTAATGGTACCGATGCACACAAATAAAAGAGGAACGGCTCGAGGAAGCTGTTTGCTTTACTGTTTGGGGTGAGCTTCGCCAAATGCTTGACAAGATTTAGTCTGAGCTCTGATGGTGGAGCTGGGGCTCCATGGCGTGGCGGTGACGGTGTTCAAAAGAGAGAGGGAGCATCCCTCAGTGTGGTGGTCACACAGAGCGAGAAGGCCCTCCCTGAGTTTCCTGTTGTTTTTCTTCTCTCTGTTTTGCTTCAGTGTATTCATCAGCCCTCCCATCCCTTTTCTCTGCAGGTTCTTTTCTCCCCACTTCCCTCTTCGAATCCCTCCCCACTTGACTCCACCTGTTCAAACTCAGTCTTGACATCCTCTCTGATCTTTGCACTCTTCTCTTGTCCTCCTGGGGCCCTGGCTCTCACTGCAACCCGGAGCTCATAGTAGAACCCTTGGATAANTAGAAATTGCCCCCCTTGTGGATAAGAGAATGGTAAGGCGGTCCTTTCTCGTACAGGGCNCAAGCCCGTCTTGTTTTGGACTGAGTATTTTTGTTGAAATCCCAGTCCCCGAGTGTGATATGATAAGGACATGAGGCCACTATTTGCCAATAACNATTTTTTGTCTGGAGACTTTGCTGAGTATATTCCATGATCAACATTAATTAAAACCCTTTAGTAGGTGATGAAGTCATGAGGATGGAGCCCTAGTGCTAGGATTAGTGCCCTGTAAATTACCCAGAGAGCTCCTTCACTCTTTCATTATGTAACAACCATGCAGGGACTTGACCATGCAGATGTCCTGACCTCGGATTTGCAGCTTCCTAGACTGTAAGACACAGATGTCTCTTGTCTATGAGCCGCCCAGTCTTGTGTTGCAGCAGTTTGGATGGATGAGACCCACATACTCAAAGCCCAAGCAGGAAGGCCAGGATTCTGCCTCACAAGCCCTTTGGTCGAGCATCTTTGTGCAGTGCACACAATGGCTTTGTTGTCCTTCGTCTCAATTGTTTACGTTCCTCACTTGCCTGTTTACCACTAACCCCCTGGCTAGCCTTTCATATTGCTTCTGAGGTGCCTTTACTTCCCTTTTTCCTGTCCNGTACTTGTTGAATGTGTTCTGAGAGAACAAAAGAATGCTGGCATTTGGGGTGTCCCTGGGTCATCAGCCTGGTGTCTAAAGTGGGNAGATGCAGGTAGCATTCTTAGAGCACTACTGTGGGAGGACTCTAGCATCTGCTGAGGGGATGGATGCACTGCTTCCTTCTAGCTAGTCCACTGGTGAATCTCCATCCCTTTCTCCCTCTGCTGCTGCCCCATGCTGAGGGTTACACCTGCAGCCACATATCCAACTACACAGATGCTGGCACTCTTGGTGCTGTGCAGACACAGCTTTTGCTCACCTCAGAATGGACTTTTCTCAAAGATCCCATGGAAGGCATCTCTGCCTGCTTCTTGACCCCCATTCGAGTATCAGCTGTTTATCTAGGAATTTCTTGCCTCCTGCCTCACTAAACCCTGAGCTCGAAGCTGAGTCCTTTCAACGTTGACAGTCTTCATTATCTTTACATCTTCATGGACACACAACTGCTTCACAGCTCAGAGAAAGATGTATCCTTTGTTCCCTTCCAGGCAATTCCCTCCACTCATGGGGTGAGTTATGACCCTGGCCATTCTCTCAGCAAACTNTTCGCCTGTCTTCTCTCTGCTGTGCCTTTCAGACTGTTTCTGACCCTTCTCCACCTCGGCCCCATCCCCTCTCCTTGCCTAGCTTTCCCCATAGTTTCCAGGAGGGTGCACCTTCCTCAGCATGTCTTCTTCAGGCCTCCCCTGCGCTTTCTTGGTTGTTGATAGAGAATGGACTCCAAACACCGTCGTAGCCTGTCTACACATTCCGGGCTCATTGGAAAATATCGGTTTCATTTCCCTAACTCCTTCCCCGTCTTTGCGATTGCCAAATGGAAATGCTTTGTGTTATCTAATCACACTCCCAACTGGATTGCTTATGTGTGTGTGGCTGCCATGTTACATTCCTTTCCCTCCGTACTCTCACAAGTGGAATTNAGTGGTGAAAAGCGCCTCTGACTCTGTGTGTTTATGTAGTCTATCATCTTCCCCATGTCCTCTCTATCCTTCTNGTGGCTCAGGTTATATGATTTATCTCTCTTCCCTTCTGGAACTAAACGTTCATTAAGACACAACCTCAGTTGGATCATTGTGTGTGTGTGTGTGTGTGTGTGTGTGTCCATCCATCTGTGAGTGTGGTGTACATTCATGTGCCAGAAGGTGTCAGGGGTCCAGCTTTATCACCCTCTGCCTTATTCCTTTGAGACAGGGTCTCTCACAAAACTTAAGGTGCTCTGGTGGTGAATAAGCCCCAGAATCCTCCTGGATTTATCCCCCAGTGCTGGGGTTATAGTTACAAGTATGTGGTCAGGCCTGACTTTGTACATGGGTGCTGGGGATTTGAACTCATGTCCTTATGCTTACTCAGGAAATATTCTTGTTTGCTGAGCTATCTCTTTATCCCCAGTTGCATATTTTTGTGCCCCTTTGTACATGAAAATTTGGAAAAATAGTTAACTCTGATATTATTTATTGTCCATACAGTGACTGTTTTTAATCTTTGGGACAGAGTACAATTAAAGCCAAGTGTATTATGGGATTGATAAAATAAATATAAAGGTCAAAATATAGGAGAAAAGTGGATAAGAAATGTGAACTACCAGTTCTCACTCGCNTAAGGATATTAAGTTGGCCAAAGGCCTGTGGGAAGCTTTTTATTTCTCTAGAACTTTAAGCAATATGGCTGAAGCAGCCTCACACAACCATGCAAAACCAGCAANATCAGGCAGTGAAGAAACCATGGAGCAAGCACTCCTGTGTGCCCCCAATGGTATTTGAATGTATTGAAAACTTCCTGCTGGCTACCTAGCTAACATTTTATAAAATCATTAGATATTGCTGTAATAGCAATTTTCTTTTTGAAAAGATTTATTTTAAATTTTGTGTGTGTGTTCATGTGCTTGCATGAGAGAGAGAGAGAGAGAGAAAGACTGTGTGTGTACATGTGTGTAGGTGCTGGCAGAGGCCAGACATAGTCAGCTCTCCAGGGCTGGGGCTGCAGGCATTTGTGAGCTGCCTGATGTAGGTACTGGGAAGAGAACACTTCCTCTGNAAGAGCTGATTGCACTATTAACCAGTGAACCACCCCTCCAGCCCACAATTTTATTTCTAAAAATAATTATAAGTAAATGAGTGTAATTTATACACATGTATTTGTGTTTTTTTGTTAACACTTCATCTTAGTATAATTCTTTATTTTATCCCCAACACAATATTCCCTCTCTCTCTCTC
>LZPO01044599.1:88750-100839 GCA_001675575.1 Neotoma lepida | reverse complement strand
AAAATTAGTAAAAATTAAAAAAGAAGTGAAGCTTGAAAAATAGTCCTAATGTGCGTATACATTTTCAAGTTTTAGGAATTTAAATTTGTAGTTTTAAAGGTAATATGAAAANTTTATAAAGCATTTTAAAGTATGATTATTTCCCATCTTACCAATATTTCCTATTTGGTAAAATCATAGGAAAATTAACAGTTTCTAGTTCAACATACTGTGATAAATCATCATAATCTCATAACTTCTTTGGGGATCAAGTGTGTAGGAACTGGGTTCCATGAGCATGGAAAGTGGTTGTAGACATTTGGTACTTGGTTGGATTCAGCCTTTTCNACCACAGAGACAATGCCTGTTCCTCTACTAAGCCTTCTCCCTCACACANTGTGTCATCTAAAGGGATCCAATTCCCTGAACTTATGGAGCAGATCCAATGGGACCAACGTGAAAACAAAACCAAACAAAAAATCCTGGTTTCTGTTNAGTTACCTCCAAGGAAAAATAAAATCTAATCGATAATGTTTTTTGCAACTTAGACAACACTGCCCAGAGAGTGAACTGCCGACCGTGTTCTGACCACTGTCCAGTGCTGCCAGTTGTGGCCTTTGGGGCTGATTAGGAGTGGAATTCTGCTAATTTTTTCTTTTTGCAATTGGAATGCTTTGAGGATGGAAATAGAAACTTGGAGCCTCCATGCTAGGGTTGGATACAGCTGAGAGTGTCTCTCAGAGACAGGTGATTGAAGCTTGGTCCTCAGTGTAGTGTTGTTGAGGTGGTGAAGCCATAAAGAATAAGGGCAAGGTAGAAAGGTCCTGTGGGCATTGCCCTCTTAAGGGACTAATGCTATACCCTTGGAATGAGTTCTCCAGAGACCAAGCTTTTATGAAATAGTATCTGAGCCCTCTGGCTTCCATCTTGCCATCTCTTCCATTCTCTCACTCCTGTGATGCCACCAAGAGACACTCTCCAAATGCTGAGCATGGGGGCCTACCCTGTCTCGAGCTATGCACGAAATAAACTTATCTATAAAGTACCCTGCCTCAAGTATTTTGCCATGGCAACAGAAAACAGACTCTGACACACTGTGATGGAGCTGTTAATCTAGAATCAGCAAATTGGCACTCATAAAACACCAGTTGAACACTGCGGCATGAAAAACAGATGCGGTTACGATTGGGAGTCAATTGAATTGAAAATAGGATTATCCTGTGGTGTCTTGGCAGGCCCAATATGATCACAAGGGCCCGAGGAGTGAAGACCAAGGCAGGTAAGATGTGTGGTGTGTGGTAAGAAGACCTGACTGGCAGTCTTTGGCTCTGAAGACAGCACCACTTGAAAGAGCCAACCTTGACCAGCCCTGTGTGCATGGGACTTCTGACCTCAAGCATTGTTAGATACTTAATTTGTGTTTCATTAAGTTGCTGTGGATACTGTGGCTTGTTATAGCAGCATCAGGACTAACTTAGGCACCTTCCACTTTCCAGGTTCTGAGCTAAGCTTGGGGAACAGAGGTGTGACTGAGATGTACTTGCATGACAGACTTGTGATTTCCCTGGAGAGGAATCAGGGATGGGTGTGAAGCAGCCAGGGAGCTCCTGAGACCCTAAGACCTCCTCATCTCAGTTCCTGCATACATACTGCTGGGCAGCATGTCAACCCCAGAGAGAGGAAGCAGAGCTGGGAATGCAGTGAGGAGATGATGGCTGCTGGAGATGATGGCTGCTGGAGATGATGGCTACTGGAGATGATGGCTGCTGGAGATGATGGCCGCTGGAGATGACTTCCCGCTCAAGGTGCTTACTCTGGTAAATCTCATCACAGATCAAAAATGTGCCCTAGCTGATTGTGGAGATGTTGTATTTCTACAGTTTAACCNCTTCCCAATCAGCTGGGTCTTAGGACTGCCTTTGGATCAGTGTGCTCAGGTGTGAGGTTAGTTAACATCCAAAAGTCTTCTTCATCCAAATTGGGTCATCTGGGCTGTGGGCACCAAGGGGTGATGAGCATCCTTGGATTGGTGGTGTATGGCACTTCCGGTGAAATAGTTCCACTTAGTCTTGTATTCATGATGCCACTGGAGCAGAAGAGGGGACAGTTTGGGACTTGACAAGGGCAGAAGAGGACATGCTGGCTTTTGGGAAAGTGGACAGGCCAGAAGTCAGAGCAAAGACCTGCATCACACAGACTCAAGAAATCACTGATTGGCCATGCAGAACAGAGCTGTGGTCAGGGAGGGCCATGGTGCCTCCTTCTACCTTGCAAGGAGGCATGAGCTGGAGGAAAGAGAAAGGACAGCATTTTACTTCATTAGACTGTGACCGCTTTCCAGGCTAAANTCAAGGTNAAGCCATCCATCTGNCTCCATCTCCTCATCAGGTGGCAGGACCACATTGTGCCATGAATCTATCACACTCAGGTTAGCAGGCCCCAGGCCTGCAAATGTTGAGCTGAGCAGAGGTAAAGTAAAAAACCAGGCAGCAAGAACACTTCACTCATCTTACTCAGGCCTGGGAAGCTGCTGCAGGATGNNGAGTCCACTGGCTGCCCCTTTGCAGAGGAGCCCACCTAGGCCTTGCTCTGCAGCAGGAGTTTGTTCTATNATGCAACTTCNGAAAAGCATGTCTTGCTATCCTATATTGCAGTTCCTTGGGCAGTTGGTGCCTGGTATGTGTGCATTTTTCTTTTTTAGACACTTGTCCTTTTATCNCTCAGTGGTGTGATGAAATGCATCCGTTCATTTATTCAATCATTACTGATTCCTGACAACTTTCTGCTTGGTGTTTCCATGAGGGGGAAATACTCTGCTTTAGCCAGTGTTCTCTAGAATGGAACAGGGAGAATGAATGTGTATTACAGGAGTCCGTGGTGCATTCGGTTAGTATTCCGTACTTACATGAGTATATATTGCAAAGGGGATTTATTAGAACAGCTTATACAACAGGGGCTGGGCAGTCCAACAGTGGCTGTCTACATGCTGCAGAGGTAACTGCTTAGCCGGCAAAGACGCCTCAGAGATCTTAATCAGGTACCGAAGGCCTGGAGGATTCCTGGGGAGTCAGTCATCATCAGTGCACATCGGAAAGACAAAGGAGTCAGGTTTTCATGTCNGCACCAGCAATGAGATAGATGCTCTCACCAGCAAGATCCAGAGACAGATGGCAGGCAGCAATGCTTTTGCTTAGACCTCCTTCTATCTGGGCCTCAGCTGGAGGGGNTGGCCCACTCTGCGGAGGNGGANTCTTTCCCCTCAGTTAATACACCCTGGAAATGCCTCATAGACCCACCCATAGGTGCGTCTCNAATTTGATTCCCTATCCAGTCAACTGTTAAGGTTTACCATCACACCCATATACCTCAGTAAGAGAAGTACTGAGCAAGGAGCTAGCAGATGCATGACTTCAGGACACCAGGATGCTCCAAGGGAAAGGCAGGTAGCAGAGAGGATACCAAGTCATGTAAGGGGTCTGCATGCTGGAGAGAAGGGAGGGGACCTAGGTGATCAAAGCCCCGCCCTGGACACAGGGGGACAAGGTCCTTCACAGAGTTGGTAAGGTCCTGACGTCCAGATGGCCCCCTTCTACAGGAAGAGGCTCTCATCCAGGCTGCAGAGGGCTTGGGATCACAGGATGCTTCACTCACAGAGATTTCCAGCAAGAATAGATTTAGGGATGCTTAAGGCAATCCAATGGTAGCTTCTGTCTTCTGTGCTGTTTTGCACACAGGGACAAAGTGTGACTCAGAATCTTCTTACATAAACCTGACTCAGAACTTCCATTTGCAGAAAGCAACCACAGTAGATGGCCGACATTCAGGATGAGTGGAGCAGCATTTTGACGAGATCAAAACCAGTTGAGATGTTNGGTAATGAGCAATGTAGCCTCTACAGAGGGGCAGGAATGAGGAAAATGTCACAAGCCTGTAATATAGCCACAGCAACTGATGCATTCATTTGCCAAATAATGGGTTCTTTATATTTTGCACAAAGATTGTTCTGTCAGAGCAGCTAGTGTGTAAGATATGAAAAGGAACAATCTACCAGGTAATGTGGAGAAGAATGTAATTTTGCAACCCTTGATAGAGCAGGAGGCCAGAAATTGAGATTGAGGGAGAATGTTACTCTCTGCTGAGAGATGAACAGTGCATGCAGAGACTGCATCTCTGGCTTCCTCCTTTGCCCTTTTATTTCAATGCTTTAAAAAAAAATGTAAAACATTAGAATGTAAAGAGGTCTTAAAGGATAGAAAAGGNGAAGGAGAGTTGAAACCATAAGGACNCTTTATCTGCTTTCCTGTAAAAATGAGCAGCTCACACAATGTGTTCTTGGGTAAAAATTAAATGAGTCAAGAAAAGTCAATTAATTCTCTAATCCATGGAAATTCAGATTTCTAACATGTAGGTCGTATGTATTAGTTATTTGTTGTATGGTAAGTGACCCCACCAAAAATGTATTTAAATAACAATTTAATTTGAGACCTCAGAGTATGCCTTCTGTGTTTTTTCCTTATTTTTTTTCCATACAATATATTTGGGTCATATTTTTCCCTCCTCCAACTCCTCCCAGATTTTTCCCACATCCTTATTCACCCCACTCCACTTTATGTTTTCTCTCTCTGTCTCTTTAAGACAAACAAAAAGCCAAAAGACAAAAAAAACCTGCCAAAATGAAACAAAAGGCTCACACATTAAAAAACAAAACAAAAACTGTGGAGTTTGTGGAGTTTGTTTGTGTTGTTTGTTTGTTGCTTTTCCTTTCCTTCTGGGTCAGTATCCAGAGCGTCACACATACCAAACACACCACTGTGCTATCGAGCTCCGTGCCCAGTCAACCTTAGAGGTTCTGAGTGAGGATTTGTTGTGGCTTGGCTGGCCCCTGTCTTTGCGTCTCTCAAACATCTGTACATGAGGTGAGACCTGGGGCTATGGTTTCATCTGAAGGCTGGCTGGGTGGAATAGCATCTCCGAGCTCTAGACTAATGCAGGTCTGATGGCTGCTCACCCATGGCTGCCCTCACTCAGTTCTTCACCCTATGGGCCTCTCGTAGAGCATCAGGGAAAATGCACCTGACACCCTCAGCCTGAGTGAGGAGAGACCAAGAAAAGAGCNCAGAGAATGGAAGCCATGGTCTTCCTGTAAATGAGCCTGAGAACTGACATCCTTTTGATACAACTTTTGATGTTTTCTGTTCATTAGATGCCAGCCACTAGGGTCAAGCCATACTTAAGGGGAGAGGGTGGANTCATCAGGAATCTTACAGGCAGCCCAGCAGAGGCAGTGTCTAGCACCCGCCGGGCTGTGTCTGTTCCCAGGACAGGAAGCCACTATTCTCTGTTCATGCTGCTTGAGAAGAGAAATTTGAAGTGATGCTGTATCATTTTCGAGAATGGCCAAAAGGAAATTTTGAGCAAAAACATGTCTTTGATGTGAGAGAAGAAAGCAAGGAAGGGTGACATTGTTTGATCCAACAATACTTTGGAGGAATTCCCAGTGACAGTCACCTGGGACAGGGCACTATGTCCCTGGCTGGCTTTGGCNCAGGGCACTNTCTTCCCTTGGTCCGGGAAAGGAAATGTAGGAGATGCTGATGTTCCCTGTCTCTGTGGGAGGCACCTGTTCCACATGCTCCGCTAACTGCCCTCCTGGCTGCTTTCAGAGTATCCAAGGCTTAGGTGTAGGGTAGTGCCTCAGATTCTCAGGTGTCCACTGGGGTAACAAGAGAAGCAAGTGACTACATTTTTCTGAAGTCAGTTAATCTCTATAGTTTCCTAAAACTCAAACCCATGGCTTGCTAGACTGCATCTGAATTTCAGGGAGGTGCCGGTGAGCTCCCCCAGGAACAAAGGGTCAGTGGGTGGTCTCTGGCCTTCAGTTGTCCTTGGTTCAGACTTGCAGCTATCTACAAGTCCTCTGCCTCAGGTCCTTAGGGTCTAAGGGAGAGTCTCTGGTTCTCACTGCGGGAGGTAAACTCTCATTATGGGCCTCCTCCTGAGATGAGAGGCCAAATGTGATGTATCCCGCTTGCTCTGAAGTTCGCAAAGACTCTGAAGCCAGAGGCTGCCCAGGGATACTCATCCTGACTTTCTGTGCATACATCTATCTGTGCAGCTGTCTGTCCTCTACAGACACCACCCTCCCAGAGACCTTGGGGCAGGGTGTGCAGGGCTTCCTGGCTGGGGATGGTGCGAGCTCACCTGGCCTCTCTGGATANTAACCTGAAGTTTCTGCTCTCTTTCTCTCATCCTGCCCCGTGTCTCTCCCCTCATCTTTATGAGAGTCGTTTTCNAGATGGTATGGAAAGTGTTNCTGTGAGACCTCACAGATGTCCCCCAACTTCTGTGCCTGGCTCAAGCATTTCCTGTGTCCCTCAGGCCAGCACTGGAAAGTCAGAAGGCAAAGGAACCTCTGGTTCTCTGCCTTCTTAGGTGGCAGGCCTCTCTGGAAGTGATAGTCGGGGTGGGCCTTGGTGGTAGAGCATAGGAAGTGGCTGTGTGAATGTGTGTATGAATGTGAGTGTGTGATTATGGGGTGCTTGAGTGTGTATGAGTGTGTATGGCAGGAGTACTGAGCAAGTGTGACAGGGAATGTGATGGGCGTGTCAGGTGGTGGTCTTGGTAGCATCTGATGGACATTTCTTGCCACATAAAGACCTCATGGGTTCTTCAGATTTCAGCAGGGTTGGATGGAAACCACTCAGGCAANGGCTGTGTNTTCAGAGTCCCAGAGGCTAAAAGTAGAGCTGAATACTCATCAGAAGCAGTTCTCAGAGAATCAAGAGAAGTGAGAGTAGGCAGGCCACACTTGGTGCCCCCAACTGTGTGTAGCTGGCAGGCAGTGGCTCCTCAGGAGGAAGATGGTTGTCAAAGGAGAAAAGGCCAGAAAGGCTGGGGGTTGGGGGTGGGGGAGTGCGTAATGTAGGATCCTACTGTCCCCAGGCCTCAGTGCAGCTGAATAATAGCCCCAATTGCTGCCCTGTGCTCAGAGGCTTGCTGCCTTTCTCTGGCCTNAANGGTGNTGTTTGACGTCCTGGAGTTGGTGAGGATGTTGGGGTGAATTCTTGTTTGTACGCAAACCACCATTCTGAAAGCTGGGGCCTGAGGGAGTNNGCCACTTGACAGCTGCACATAAAGAGGAATGACTATTGAAGATTTACAAATAAAATGCTGTAATCAAATCTCTGTCTTTCACTGTCTGTCTCTCTTTCCTTTTCAGCAGTAGGGATGGGACTTGAGGGTTTGCAAATGTTCTACTNCCCAGCTGCATTATAATCCTTTACAGAACTGAAGATCCACTTAAAATCAGAATTCAGACTCTGGTTCTGATAGGAGGGTTAATGCTTATGATTCTCACAGAAGGGACTCTCAGACTGTGTGAGTTATGATCTTTGCTTCTTACTTTAAGTTTTTGTTTAAGGCCATTCCTTGGACTTNTGTGAGCCAAGTCCATTGAGTGCNTGTTTGATGTGTTTGTTCTCCAACACCTCTAGGCCCAGGTGGCTGCACTGTGCTTGACTCTCCATGTGAGGAGACTCAAGCGTAGGGAGGCTTCTCAANGCAACGCTCCCCCATGAGGAGGTTGGAGAGTTGGATGTTCCCCATCATCTGTGTTATGCAAACTTCTGCNAGGTAGGACATCTTTACCGGGATATCTGCTTTTGGTAGGTAGGGACTGTGAACACGGTAGTCAATCAACAACGTTTGGGTTGAATACACAATTAGAATTGAGTCAGGTGGTGAGATAACTGAGTCTGAAAAGAAGTGGTTTTGTGTTGAGGCTGAGAGTCTGTTTTTAACTGTAGTGTTCAGTTAAACCCTGATATTGGAAGGAAGTAATAAATGGCCTAGTTGCTAGGAATACAAATTCATGACCCACCNAAGGCAACAACGGGCTTCTGACAAATGGTGTTTTTTCAAACAACTGTAGCTTAGTGTTATGAGTTATTTAATTTCTCCTTCAACATGCAAAACAATTCAGATCTGATTGCATCTTTTAAAAATGTCAAGTGTGATGGTTAACCATTTTTGTATCATCTCTGCTGGTGGGAGCCAAAGGAGACAAATAAACACANCCCAAGTCAGTGTGTAGCTCTCCAGGGGCCCCTCAGAATGACCTTGGCNGCTCTGCTGNGGAGTGCCTGAGAAGTGGGTGGCAGCCACAGCAAGAGGGTTGTCAAGGTTCAGCCTGGACTACACAGTGAGTTCAAGGCCAGCCTGGGCTACACCAGACCCCTGTCTCAGTTAAAAAAGAAATTGAGGGAGAAAAGAATGGTTCTATGAAGTTCCTGCTTAGCCAGAAGGCCAGGTGGCTCAGGGCCAGACCTTGTGTTTAATTCATCCCTAGTGTGAATCTCTGTGTATTTGGGGTGGGGAAGATGCCTAGTTGGTCACGGACTGTCCCTGGATAGTTTCAGGTCACTTCAAATATGTTTTATACATTTGAAAATGGAGATTTATGCTAAGCCTTTCNAAGTGTTTTCTTGGAAATATGCAGATGAAGGTATTGAAACAGAAACCAAAGTATACAAACATTCTTCTCGTCACACAGTGGTGCCCTACATGACATTTTGTCGAAAGGGCCAATACACAANGGCAATTCTGTGTCTACAGGTGCCACATAAAGCAGTCACTGGCCACCACAGCATGTGGGCTGAAGGTTTTATTTTGTGATGTAACTATATCTATCAGTGATTCTCCACAGTTGCTTCTGTACTGCAATAGCAGAACTGAGTTGTGACAGCCACCTCTGCCCCACCCCCGCCTGCGCAGCCTAAACTAAGCCTAAACTGTGTATCCTGTCACCCTTTACAGAAAGCACTTGCTGACCACTAAAGGAAAATATAAACACTTGTCGATGTTCTAGAAATTTCTGTCTAAAGATAATCCGCCTGAGCTGGCCGGATAATAGGGACACACAAACATAAGGCAGAGACATGCAGAGGCAAGTCAACACTTCTCCAGGAAGCCATCTCCCTCTCCACAGTGAGTGGCGGGTGGTGAGGAGACGTCCAAGAGAAGTCCATGTCTTTGAGCAGACCCAAGGCTATGGGAAAATTCATCTCTTTGGTGGTCTTCACTGTTTCATCACTTTCTCTGCCTGATGGCCCGCCTGGGCAAGTGAAACAAACAAACAAACAAACAGACAAACAAACAAATCACCGAAGGAATTTCTCCGTAAAGTGCCATTTTGTGGGAGGTGATGGGTCAGANCTGTGCTTAGCCCTGAATTATCTAACAGTAGTTTGTCCAGGGAGCCATTTAAAGTGGTCCCTCTTTTCCCCTTCCTACCCTGAGCCCACTTAGAGTGAGTCCTTCGTTTTAACAACATTTATTACAACTTGCAATGTTAGGAGTACAGGTGAGAATGATAATCCACTCATTATTCTCAAACTTGAGGCATGGGAATTGACACATAGGGACAGAAAGGAAAGTCAATGAAAAGTTGAAAGCTGTCCTGTGTGAACAGGACAATTCTAATAACTTTCTTTGCCTAAATTTGGCCATGCAGCCATAGCATTGGCTAAATGAACTCATAAAACATTCCAAAGTTGAGAAAAATCTGTATGAAGATGAAATTTAAATGAATTTTCAGTATAGAGTGCATCTAAGACCCATAAAGATTTATTGCCCTTATTTCAAACATCATTGAAATTAGACTTAATTATCTGTGCAGTTTGCTGGAAATAGCATTTTTGATGAAGTATATGCCATTAATTTTAAAATAGAAATGTACCAAGCTGGTTTCGTTAAAAAAAAATCCTTAAAAATCATAATTTCTAAGTTGTATCCTTGAAAAAGCCCCTCTTTCCCCCTTTCTTACCACCCCTAACTCTTAATTTGGCAGGTAACCCTTTGAGTTCATTTGCTTGTTTTCTGTTAGACCGCAGCAATTTGAGTGGCCACATGGGTTCAAGAGGATGCCCAGAATGCTCCCACAAGAGGGGGAAACAGCTTGCCCTCTTCAGTGATTTTAGACTTTGAAAGAACATAGGTTAATGGCTTTTTATTAGTGGACTCTTCTCTAGGGAGAAATAATCCTGTATTTTCTCAGAATATGCCTGTGTCTATACCGCACNGAGGAAAGCTGAAATTTATCAAGTTAATTAACTTGGCTATTCCTACCGAGTAATCAGATTCCGCTGTACCCTTTATGAGGGCTCCCCTCTCAAGGAGACAGTGTGAAGGCCACATGGCCAGAGCTCCAGTCATCATGCTTCCCCTCCTCACAGGAATGTTCGTCATAGAAGTGAAACGCATCTGCCATCCAGTCCCCTCAACTTCATGACCCACATTTCTTCTAGAATCATCTCCAAGGCTCTCCAAGAACACCTACGTTGAGATTTTGGCCTGCGGTCTGCCCACTGTCCTGTACCTTTGTTGATTGTTTCTGGGCCCATCNAACCATCTGTCTTTGTGTCCACCTAACNTTCTCCATCCCTTGTCATGATGTCCTGGTCTTTCCCTGATTTCTGAAGCCAGACCAGTCTTNACTCTTTCTCACCTCTGATAATCTGTGGTTTCTCTTTGTAGGAAAGGGTTACCNGGCACCAATCAGAATCCCTGGATAGGGTTTGAGAGATAGCTCAGTGGTTAAGAGTGAATCCTGCTTTTGTAGAGGACACAAGTTTGGTTTCTAGCACCCATGTCATGTGACTCACAGCTACCTNTAACTCTAGCTCCAGGGAATCCAATTCCCTTTTCTGGCCTCTGTGGGCAACTGTGCTCACTTGCACAGATCCCCACACACAGGTGAATACACATAGGTAGCAAAAGAATCCCTAGAGACATGGGACTTCAGTTGCGCTGGTCATCTTCATGCTTAGGAGGAGCAGCTCGGGGTTGGAGGGGGCAGGGAGTACCGCAAGGTTGAGAGGAGCAGACCTGCTCCTTGGATTCAGACATGTCTTGTCACACTGGACCAATTTGGGACCAATATGTTTAAGGGATTGGGCACGCCCTTGAGAGCTCATCTTAAAGGAAGAGCCAGGNAGGCAAGTTTGGCCAGAGTCAAACAGGACAAGATACTGATGAGCTTATTTCTCAAGTTTGTCTCCCAGTTTAGGATTCTGAAGGTGTGTGTGTGTGTAAGAGAATGGAGGACAGAGGNAGAGNAAGAGAGAGAAAGAGGGAGGGGTAAGGAGGAAAAGAAGGGGGAGGGACAGAGAATATGTTCCCATGAACTGAGTGAAAGAAAAAAACTAGACAGAGCCAGTCAGTAGCTTGCTCTCGATTGCCCTGGAATGAATGTGGCTGTCTTTGCTGGGTGACCATTGTTCTTTTCATCAAGGTCTGACTTTTTCACCTTACCCCCTTAGCCCCTTGANTCTGGGCTGGTCACATACTGATATGCCCTGAGTGACAGAATGTGGAGGAAGTGTCAGTTTGTGACTTCTGAAGCAGGCCTTTAAACGTGTGTGACTTCTGTTTCTGTCCCTTGGAGTGCTGACCTGAGAAAACTACGGAAGACCCAGGCTAATATGGGGCTCTGTACAAGACAACTGGCGTGCCCAGTGGTCTCCAGCATGAGCCACCAGGCGCATTGGTAAGCCTCCAGACCTACTGTCCAACTGGGTGCAGTTTTGGAGAAAGCCCAGCAAAAGCCATAGGAGAAATCACCAGTCTACCCACAGACGTTCAAAATACAGTCCACCTCTGCTGTTAAGTTACTGAGTTATGGGACTGTTTGTTATTCGGCAAACACTAGCTGTGTCAAGCTGCTCTGCTAAAATTGCTATAAACATTTGGAAACCTATCATGTATAATACAAGGAAACACAGTGCATTAGCAAAGTGTTCTGAGGATGGGCTGGCCACTCAGCAAGAGAACTCGTCTTAAGGAGACAACTTCATAGTGGCTAGTCTGTTGGGATAGGATGGGTGATTTTTTTTTTGTTGTTGTTGCTGTTGTTAAAGACATTTGGCTTATTTATTTATTTATTTATTTATTTATTTATTTATTTATTTATGGTTTTTCGAGACAAGGTTTCTCTGTGTAACCTTGGCTGTCCTGGAACTCTCTTTGTAGAGCAGGGTGGTCGCAAACTCACAGAGATCCTCTGCCTCCCAAGTGCTGGAATTAAAGGCGTGGGCCACCACTGCCTGGTTGGG